>WOGR01010101.1:0-11057 GCA_015342045.1 Leptinotarsa lineolata
GTCACTTAAAACTAAAATGAGAAATATTGTACAACTATTAAATATACTAAAAGTATTGAGAAACATAAAAAAGAATATATTGAAAAATAGTAATGATCTCAAATATGAAACATTGACATCAATTACAGTAGACCTTACCTTTTGGAACACAGAAACAGAGACTTCTCAAACGATATATCACAAGCCTATACTTCCCATTTGAAAAATTGGGAGGTTGTACCTGTCATTCGACGGGGGTAGCATATTTCCGTTTAGTGTGTCAAATTATAATTTAAATTTGACGTGTTTCGGGATTTTTCAAAAATATGTATAGTAACCGAAATAATGAATTTATTCCATTTTGCTTTTACACACTGTGTAACACAAGGAATTCATTGAATAAGGCTCATTATTGAAGGCGATGGTTCGTCCAGATGTACAACTGAAGTTTTAACTTAATTATCAGTTTTAGTTATCTCCTGATGATGTACTTTTGTTCTGGTTTGGTTAGTGTTTTCAATAGATTCATTTCACGCCAGAGCTTCCAATTCTATCTATCACAGTTGTGGAGTGTAGGAATGATGTTTTAGTTTATTAATTCCACGCCAAATGTTTGAAATTCTATTTTTTAGTAAACTACTTCGGATGGCTTACTTACTTTCAAATATATACTGCTTCAATACTTGAACTAGAAAGATAATAGATAAATTTTAATAAAACTACATTTTTATATACGAGTGCATTTTATTTTAAGTATACTTTAAATTTTTTGAACTGATAAAACAGTGTTTAATATTGGAAGATGGCTCAAAACTGGTTATTTGCCTTCGCCGCCGCTCTCCTCATCGAAATTAAAATAGTTACATAAACACACTCAGAGTCACATAAAAATCAACAATATAAAAAATATATAAAATGTTATTAAATAACACGAAAATCAAACAAAAACACTAGAACTATTTACGCTTAGGTATAACATTAACTTAGAACAGTTGAAAAATTGATGTTCGGTTTCAATTCTAACACCAACTAAAACATCTCTTCAATAATTCAAATAACATGAAACCAAACCTCAACTTCTGGTGATGCCTTTCCATTACTCTTATTGTCATATTTCCGAGAATATACAGGGAATTTCATTCAAAAATTCTGCAATCTACGAAACTAGAAAATATATTTGAATTCTGCAGACGCTGATAAATTGACGAGAATGATGACTTTAACTTGAGAGGGCATTTTTAACCTCTGCAAATGTTTCAATACTCGGATGGAACGTAGGTTTGATATCCATTCAATGGACGTCAATAAAAATAAATTCAATCATCAAGAAGCAAATCTCACAGCTTTTGCAGAATTGCAATATATGATCGAGTTGCGACTTTCTTTGTGGGAGTTTTAAGTGAAATCTCCTGCATCATTTTGGTAATTTTTTTCAAGAAAGTTGGCAACACGATATTATGTTAATCGAGAAAAGATCAACTTCTTCGAAAAAGATTTCTTTTCCAGAATACCGGGTAAGGATGTGTAGCACTTCGAATTTTAGGTGCTACAACTTCAGATCTACATTGTAACGATAGGCGCTTTTTAACATATGTACGCTAGCAACAATGTGTCCGTTTTGCTTCGTTTCTCATCACAGGTAGTTACAGTACACACAACCAGATGGCTACCAGATAGTGAACTCTCTGTACATACTCCTTGGTAATTGTTTTATTTCATCTAGTGATTTTGTTATCTTCATTTCAAAAAACATAATATGAACACGAATTTGACGTTCTTCACAACATTTTCACATTTGTTATTGAGGAATATATCAAATAGCAAATTATACTGCTTTCAGAGATTTTTGGTGAAAGTCAAATTTTCAGGTAGGAATAATTTCAGTATAAATTGTGTCAGTTTCTATACATACAAATGTGCGTAACAAAACAAAAATTGTGGCATCAGAATTATTTTACAAAGGAAGACTATCAGGAATGCATGAAAAGAAAAAGTATCGTAATGAAATTGGGGAAGCAAGACGTATCAACAGAAAAGAGCCCAAAGTCATTCGAGTTGTTTGTTGCATGTTAATAGGTAAGACCTTCGCATTCTATCATACCACACGAGATTTCTGAAGGATGATAAGTGGGAGCTTGCTAGTAGAGACAAAAACAATTTTAATGAAAGATTGATTTCCGAAGTAATACAGTTAACGCTTACAAACTAGTTCAAGAGGATTTTTTCTAAAGTTTGGATTGAAAAACATGTCTACAGGAAACGTAGTGAAAATGCTAGGGACAAATAGAAACTTGTTTGTTGTACAGCAAAATAATCCAATTTGTGCCCGATAGAGCAGATATTTGGTAGAAGGATTAATGACTGAAGAACACATACCTTCAAAAAAAACCTTGAAAATTAGTGCACTTTTATTTTTGACAGTCCGCTGAATAAGCTATCATAGAATCTAAAATTAAAAAAAGGTGCCAGAAGTAAATTACAGAGAATCCAGTCTGGAGAAGACTACAAGACTAAATAAGTAAAATTGTTTCAGAAAAAGTCGGAAGAACTAGGAGACTTTAAAGAAATATTAATGCTGCAACATTGTGGTGGGGGATAAATGCTCTTTGTTACAATGGCAATTAACTAAACTCACTGAACTCTTTTCTTGTTTATCATTTTGCAGTAAGCCTTTTATGAGGTTAGAAATCCATGTTCACAATCCACTGATCATAATAATTTTGTGTTCCATGAAATCTCAAATTGAAATTATATGTCATGGAAGGGATGAATAACAAAACCTATCGTGTTTAAGGGTTAATTGTCCGAAAGATAGCAAAAATTACTACTAGAACTGATTACTTGAAAGAAACTGGGTTATGTAATGAAAATCTACCAAGGATATATGAGCATAGAATCCAATTTCCTTCATTCACACACATTCACATACATATTTGGATTTCTTTAAAAACTAATTTCTTGGACTAGTTTCACGAGTTACAATAGCAGGTTAAGTTTTGCTATGATCACTTTGATTTTTCAGGTACTCACTTGATGTTGAAACATTCGACTTATCCTCCTCCTTCCTCGGCTTAGGATATTTATTTTGGAGGATAAAATGTACCATTTACTTTAAAACTATAAAACAGGGAATGGTATTTTTTTCATTAATAACAATTGTTGATATAGTATCTTAATATCATAACAGGTTCTGTGTTCTTTGCCTAAATATTGGACACAGTTAAAAATAACATTTGCATTTAATAATGATCTTGGTTAAGTTGGCGATAATACGAAGCATAAAATAACGAAACTGATTTCATTAAATCATTTCCCAACAAAAAATTATAGTGTAAATAGATTTATTTCTGTTGGACAATAGGGCTTCATTATTATTAAAAAATATTTCAAGAAACTTCTAAACGTGCTCGTAAATTTTTTTCGTCGGTTACTTATTCGAGTCAATGGTTCTTTTTAGTTAGCTTGAAAACTTATTATGTAGTTGGAACTTTCTTCATTCGCCTGTTTTCATTCGCAGGCGTTGGTTATATTCAAAGGTGTTTTTTGGCGGACCTGTTTTTAAAACTATTTCATCCGTTTGCATAAAATTTAATAGTTTTTCAAAAGCATGTTTAATAGGTTTCCATTGCCAAAAAATACCTCAATTAACCAAAAAAGTTGTTATATCATCACACTTTACTTATAGTTGTCATATAATATCTAGATTCAATTATTTACAAGCTGGTCTTACAACTAATTCAATTGAATGATATCAAACAATCTCATAGATATCTCTGTATTGCCAATATATTCCTGACTTGGGTAATCTTGTCTTTGGTCAATATTTCGATATAAATAGTTTTATTATAAATTTCTTCATATTGTATGTAATACTGAATCATCACTGATGTAGGATCATCATAATCTCAGTTCTAGAAGTAGAGAAGAAAAAACGCACCAACTGTATTGCGAGTTCACCAATATTTTTGACTTGGTTCCTCTATATCCAGATAATATTGAAATTTGTAAGTAACCTGCACTTTAATGTATCGAAATTGAGAAAATCTGCACACTCTCTTCTCTCTTCACAATCCTTTGCGGATTCTGAATCAAGAAGTCAAGCCACATAACTGGATAAATTAAACAGTTTTCCTTTTCAAATCTATATGCTCCATCAAACGGCTTTATTTATCTCGACATGTTTGGCCAACACACTTCTTAAAACAATCTTTTCTTCAATCGCGAATTTACTTCACAATTTTAACTGGTTTTCCAATTATTGGATTACGAAAGACCAAAAGTTTTATTGGGTAGCTCAAAAAACTTAATTGTTTCTTTACAATTGTAAAGAATACAGAATATTGTGAAACCAGATCTTTATTATAAGAACAACATCCGACTTATTCAGATATGAAATAGATATGGACTGCAGACATAGCAGTTATTATCATGACTTGGTCATTTTAATAATTACAAAATGAGATTTTGACCTTGACGAGAACTGGTGAAACTGATCAAAAATGAGTTTTGGCAATTTACAAAGAAAAAAAATTACTCAAACTTTTTTTAAATGGACATGAAATATTCTCTTGAGGCGTATATTTGTCAAGTTCCAGTAATCATTCCAGAAGCAAAACTAGGAAAGCCTTTTGAAATTTTGAATATATACTAATAATAATAATGTAAAACATTTGTCTGAAGTATAAGTATTTGATTCCTTTCATTTTCGATAGATATTCCTCTTCCGAGTTGAGTGAAATATTGTGTATAAGGAGTTAGCTTCAATTGATGTATAGAACTGTTGAGTACTCATTATGATTGGATCAATATGACACGTGATTAAATTTCTAATTTTTATTTCATCAAAGCAGATATGTTATTTTACTTTTCAACGAATTGCATAAGCTAGTAACGTAAGTGATGCATTTAAAATATTACGTTTGTAATAAACACTTGTCACTGTTGACAAGTGACAAGTGTTTGGCTATTTCTTCATTAGTGTTAAAACATTGGGTAACTTTAGGAAGTTCCTCTCTTTAGTGTTGTCCAAGATAAGGAGGGCCAGAATGGGAACATATTAAACTGTAATACATACAAAGTCAGTACCGCATTTTAGAGCTCATTTGAATGACGTTTAGGAATGTTATTAATTTCGGGGATATTTGAAATGAAAGGAAATAGTAACAACACTGAACACTTTCACTCTGAAACTTTTCAAGGTAACAAAAAGACGTTTATAGATTCTCAATCTTAACTTTCTTCTCAGAGAAACCTTCAATTTTACATTTTTATATGGATCTGGAAAAAAAACCACCCGTTATAAGTTAGCCTTTTTGCGACAATTATCACTAACACACTTTTCCAAATCTTAAAACGTCACATAAACAAGCAAATCTTCAAAATGGGCAACTTTTTCCTGATTCAACGGACTTTGTATCTCTTAGGGTTATCGATTTTCTATACGCTTGCCCTTCATATCTTTGACACACTGTATATGGGAATAGAAGTAGAAAGCCAAAAAGTTTTTTCCCTATGATTTTCAGTTGAAAAAATGACGTATGTGCCTCAACAAAATCGAAGTATTTGGATAATGAATTCAAATTGACCAACGATAAGAGAAAACCTACATTAAATTCGAAAATAGTTAGTATCCATATATCCCACGAGGTTAAAAAAATCTTTTTCTGTTATTTTATTTTTACTGTTATGTTTCTTGTTATTTTCTTTCATCATTCAATCATTTTCCAGATTCTCTAGCTTTAGAAAAAAAAATGCAAAGCAAATTTATGATCAGTTTTTGTTTTGAATTACCAAAACTACCTTTATTCAACTCCAATATGGCATCAAAGTTAACGTGAATGCTGGGGATACTGTTGATAGTTAACGTCAATTTGTGGTTCAACGGTTGTCGTACTAAGATAAAGTTCACTGGTTAATTTTCATGATAAAAGGAACTGTTTATTGAAATAAGTCGGCAGAAAAGCACCAACGGAACACTGCGATTCAATTTAGTTTACATTGATGACTTATTCGATAAGCAAAAGAGCAGGTAGATCTTCTTAATTTTTTCAAACCTCTGCCGGTTACAATTTAAAATATAACCAACAAACGTCTTATTCGAACCACTCTTAAATTTATTTGAATGATGTTGAATGAACTCACAATACAGCCATAACTTTCATAAGATATTGTATTAATAGTTGTGTTCATATGATGAACACAAATTAGAATATGAGAAATGTCTTGTCACGTAATCCAACTTCTAATGTTTTTTACACCTCATTACTAATATGACTGCTTGTGATATTAAAATCAACGCATTGGTTGAATAATTCTGGATTTCAAAAAGTTAAATCCTTTCGATTCAATGGGAGAATTTAGATACCAAATTATAATATTTGACATGTTAACTGATTGTATAACCTCTTCTCTGTAGGATACATTGAATGTTCCCAGCTTTGTTGACCAGTCTACAGGTATCTATGCATGATGTTTCGTCTAAGACTGTGGTAGAAATTATCAAAAGTGATGAGGTAACAAAAGAAATGTTCTGGCTATCTTCGAAGCAAATACTACAGAATTGCTTTGGGAATTGGTGATGGACGTGGTTTCAATCCTATCGGTTGAAATGAACGACCTGATAAAAGAGCAATTAAGCAAAGTAGCCAGATATGCTCAACGTTAATTTTATCTTCCTTTTAGTTGAAATAGATACGATATATTTTATTGCCAGATCAGTTAAGGACCTCAATAGCAACACAGGCGTTTACCAGATCAATTGATGCTGTGGATTGGTCTACACTGGAACCACGAAGAGAAGTATAAATACGCTTTCTGAACACAAGAGAACTTGTCGCCTTGGAGAAAGTACAGAGATCCAAGTCCTTGAAAAAACTCAATGCTATGTAGGGGGACGATAAAAACTGAAAAACAAACAATTTCATCCGAAAGACAGAAGTAATTAACATTTATAAAATCTATCTGCCTGTATTTAATTGCTCTCGTATCAGGTCATTCAACTGGACCCTCAACCAATTCTGTAGTATTTCCTTTGAGGACAACCCGAGCACTTTGTTCATTGCCTTTGGTTCTGTCTACAGCAGTTGTAGAATAATTGTTAGGTATAAAAACCTACAGACCATGTCCAACAAACCCAGAAAATTGTTCAACACACACGGAACTGTTTCCATTATTCTGAACCTTGTTTTAAAAAGTCTTTATCTGAGATGTTTATGGCTTGTCTTACTCGTACTTCTAGGTCTTCACGGGTTATTGGGAACTTGCACAGACAATGTTTTTTAAAAGAAGTTAAGTCGAGTGATCTTGCAGGCCACCTGGTAGAACCATGTGACCCAATCCATTATTCAAATATCAACTATAGGTCTCATTCAGAAAGTTATATGTCTTTCATTTGAAAATCAAGCGTTGTCAAGAAGTGCCCTCTTTGTGAGCATGTTCAATTTTGCGAATTTCGTAAAAATAGCAAAAGAAATAAAGAAGGGGATGTACCACGAGTCTGTCACTCAATAGTGTTATAAAATAATTTGATATCACATTCCAGTACACTCATATTCAAAAGGAGATTTGAAAGCGTATCTTTTATACAATTGTTAATTCACCCTATATATCCTTTTGAGTTTTTGCTTTCAATTTGAACTCTGTCTTAGTTCTTATTTATACTCGCATTTTAATATGACTGTGCGATGTACTTTTATTTCATCAGCATTAGTACTAGTAATATCTTACCAACTTGTCATAAATGTATGTTGTATAGCTAAAACATGATTAATTAAATATAGTCTCTCTGTGGTTGACAATTTTCTTTGATCAATGTTTGAGGTATGGGCTTCCACTGTCTAAAAACTGATTTTATATCTACAAGAAAATAAATGAATAACATGATAAATAGAGCTATAAATACCAAGAACAAAATGTTTGGTTAAATAAATATTGGAAAACAAAGAGTATGAAATTAAAAAAAATATAGGAACTATAATTATACATTAATAATTATGAAAATGCAACATTAGTTATTTCAAGGCTTTTAGAGCCTGTCTTACGATGAAGTTGTAGATGTTAAAAGATTTAGATAGATAAGCATAGAATTTACTAACATTGTTACAACAGAACCAGCATCTTATTTATTCGAACTTATAAATATATTTTTTTTGAAACAATGACAGAGTTGAAGCAGTTTTCAGAAGTAGAAACAAAGATGTTATGGATAATTATCAACCGATATCAATATTATCAGTTTTGTTCAAAATTTTGGAATGTCTGGAAAAAATAAAGTTTTTGTATAGTTGTCAATACGGTTTTCGAAAATCTAGAGAGACAGAATCTGCCGTATCAGATTTGAGCAATCTTTCGTGGCAATCTCTTTGAACAATTTGCTGTTTCAGGTTTTAAGGCTAAAGTCTACTGGAATTTCTGCCTGACATTTGGCTGGCATATTCAGAGGCCTGTGTTGTCTCCCATCTTGAAAGCGATAACAAAGACCTCTGAAGATGCCAGCCTCTCGCGCTGGCGAAACGTCAGGACGAAATTCCAACAGAGAATTTGAAACGACAGTTTCAACTTTTCTAAACGTAACAAGTTAGGTTACGGGACAAGACTTAACTCTCGGAATAAAGTAAAAGTTAACGAATAAACACTTGTTCTGCAATTCCATAACACATTTGCCAGAATCGAACAGATTTTAAAAATAAACTCTCGTCATAGAATATACCAAGAGTATATATATTAATATTCAGCCTAGGAACTTTCTCTGGCATATTCAATGATCTATAGAAAAACAAAAAACGAAACAGAAAAATGGATTATATCATCAGATCTTAAAACGATGGTCATAGCTGACCTTTGTTAGTCTCATATGAAAATCTCTTACAGGTACTTAGGTTGTTAAATTGGCAACAGATCTAGCCATTTATTTGCTTAAACAGTCGTTGTTACATTCGCTTTTTTTCAATAAGAGTTTCAATATCACAGATGTTTTACTTCTTATCTCTACTTTTGTATCAATGAAAGAACACCAACCTTTGCATTCTAAGTCTTTCGGTGATCGGTTGGAATATGCAAAGTCGTTATATAGAATTTCATCAAGGTATTCAAACTTAAATAACTAAAACATAACATCCATTCGTAAAGTAAAATTCAACTGTTTCTCTCCCAACTGTAATGAGCCTTACAATCGGTTGACTCACTCGGAGGAGAAATCCGTTTGCTTCGATTTACATTCAGGCTATATATGTAGGGTTCGTGTCAGATGGTACATCAAATGGTAATATCAACCAACTTGATAGAAAATATTCACAACTACCACTATTTATTCCTATTGACTTTCGAAACATTTCTCTCAGTAACTAGAAAGCACATACAATCTCTATTATATAAAACTGATTGGTACTTGATGAAAATCTATTGTAACGTATTCAAAAAACACACTTCAATGTGAGATTTTCACTTGAGAGTTGACAAAACCGTAACACATGTTTCAGTTTACAATAGCATATTAGGGTGTCAAAATAGTGCTTGAACAAATTCTGTGTCCTGCTTTTATAGTAGTAATTTGAATCATTAACTAATACTACCTGACAAATTTCTACATGATAAATTCATTACCTCAACCATTGACTTTTCTAGGAACAACTCATTGAACTGGAGAATAATGAATGCAAGTTTTACCTGAGATCTACTTTTTGAGATCCATCCTCATTACCAATTTCCTCATTGCAAACTAAATTCACTAAAGGGGAAAATTCAAATCTATCTCATCACTGAGCAATAAACCCGACTTTTTAAGTCTATGGATTTCTAAACATTCCAAAAGGTTGACTTCTCTTCCAAACGCAATTCGTCATAATTCTGAACTCCTACCCCTCTGTCAAAAGGTGTAATGGGAAGACCAATCCAACATTTACGAACCATCTTTTGACAGAGGGGCATGGTTTTGATCACGAATATGAGGCATTGCATTTGGAAGAGAAAGGTTCAATACTCAACCATTTGGAATGTTTAAAAATCAATAGATGTAAAAACTCAGGATTATTGTTCAATGATGAAATATTTTTAAATTGTTCCCCTTTATTGAATTCAAATGTGAAAATTGAAAAATTGGAGAAGAACAAATTTTTAAGGCCTTACATTCAATTCCCACGTCGGCTACTTATGTAAAAAACTAGCAGCAAGATGCCATGCAGTGAGAGTTAGATACTGCTCTTACAAGATCAGTTTATTTTACACAAACTGAGTCCTATTTACGTTATAGAATTTGTTTCTGGGGAAATTGTGCACAATTTCGTTTCAATATGTATTTTCTCTACAAAAAAGATATCTCAGATATTTATGTAAGGTTAGCTACAGGGATTCATGTTACGTGATTTATTTTGTGAGTTGTATAACATTCACTAATGATTGGTGTAAATCACGTGGCGCCCTTTATTTTTTTCCTCTCAAACATGACTCACGCCCACTCTCTGAGTTAGTCGGGGACCAATCAGTGGTTGAGGTTGGAGGAGTTATTAGAATAGGCATTTGAAGCCACGTGGTGTAACATTCATGCCGCCCTTTATTTGTGAAGCAAAATATTCTGATCTTAGTATGTCTTTTATTTTGGACACAGTATGTCTTATCCACAAAAATATAAAAATCAATTTAATACCACCTTAACATAAATACAAGTCAGTCTTACTTTATTTCCGTTCTAACACCTACTCTAGCCCTTACACAAAATTCTATTACTTTTAATAGCAAGAAGTTATTTAATTACTTTTCCATTAATTTAAGGCGAATACATAATGGAAAAAAAGTAAAAGAATTCCTTGTTGTAAGGCCCTGTGTTGTTGTGTGGACGAATTATACCAAGGTTATATCGAGTAATTGGTACGTAGTAGCATCTTTGTGAAAACAAGTTATTGAAATCAACACAACATGGCTATCAAATTTCATTACGTAGCATTGTATATTTACATTTATTTAATATTCATGTACTTACACACTGTGTCCGTAAAGTATGGAACAAATTCATTTTTAGCTAAACAGGTCATTTTAAGAAATAATCCTGAAACACGTCGATTTTTGATGTTAATTTACCGTATTTT
>WOGR01010102.1:0-11057 GCA_015342045.1 Leptinotarsa lineolata
AAATTTTTGAACAAGGGCTATCTTCAGCACCATAAATAAAAATATTTTCAGTTCTTTCTTGTAAAGTGTACACCATTACGATTTGTATTACTTCCAGTACAACTGACACCACTTGACAAACAGTTTGAAATCAGGAATAACTAATTCTGATAAATGTTTTCACCATTTAATTGTAACTGACGCCAAGAAGCTGTGTGCCCTTATTTCACTTTCAGCTAAAGCAAACAACTCTGTGTGAAAAAGAGACATGAATATACCGTTATTGAGTCAGTGGTAGCGGTTCCATAAATTTTTGTATTTTGTTATAATTAATTTACTTTTTGCCCTATTTTACGAGAACCAATCAACCAATTTCAGTTTTCTAAACGGGGTTTAGTGAGAAGATTTAAGATCTTTAAAATGATGTATTACAAGATAGGGGTTGCTATTTAAAATTATTAAGTGGGGGTAGCTGGGGGTAAGGGGGTTAAACCTAAAATACCACTGGCATTGGATTTAAACTTCCTCCTCGATATCTAAATTGACGTATTTTCTGCCTACGGCAAATTCTCCCTGCTAAACGAAGTACTAGGGGCGGGAAGTTTTGAAATGAAGGCACTGTATATACAAAACTGTTAAAAGTACAACTATTTCAAATCGAATGAAATAACAAAAATTGGAAGTGTTTTTGAAGGCGTTTTTTGGTTACTCCTTGTCATGAAATTCAATGGTATTACTCTGACCCGGAATATCCTTCTCAATTTTTTTTTATATGCGATAGAAAAATTGAAGTATTCTACTCGCAAAAACGGCAATCACCAGCTCAAACGATGGAATTAACTGGAATTCTCATGCTCTGTTAGACACCATGAGCTTAATTTGTTATATTTATCTCAGTTATGCCAATTTCGAAGACTAGTCACGTATTAAAAAGAAGTGGAATATATTTGTAATTTAGTACTGATTTCTACTATTTTCCAATCGATATTCTGTCCTTCATTGGATGTCTGATAAAACGAAGTGATACACGTTTAGAATTTTTTTCGACTGAAAAAAAATGTATCTAATCACTTACAATGTAATAATTCGAAATAAATGAAATATACCGAAAAATAATTTTATCCACTCAGTTTCTTCGATGCACTGTGTATTCAAAGTGGACTTTGTATTCCAGTCATGTCAGTTCATAATTGGAAATACGTGGTACAGAGGGATCTCTTCCATAGTGGCCGGATGCCTGAAGCCGGTACTAACTTGTTAATTTAGCAACTGTGAAACAAAAAACTCACCGTCTTCCCCTACAACATCCCGAAAAAATCCGGCACTTATCACAATAATCGAGCAGCACCAAATCGAAAGATCAATTTTGAATCTGGTCCGAAAACGCATGTTTCAGTCCATGTGTATCACAGCACTGAGAACATCTTTCTATTTCTATGAGCCCAATTAACTGATTCATTACCATAAATGTAATGCGTCCAACATATTTGCCGATTCACGCATTGAGAAGAGAATTAGATCAAAATTGCTAGCTTATTTATTGCTTTGGCCCGATCTGTGGTTGAGCATATATATTAGGTCAACTTACAGAGTGGATATACATACAAGATGAGATGCGATCTAAAGTCTACCCTAGTACAGAAATATGAGCATTAGCTCATATTTGATGATTATAATAATTGGCATCAATCGATATATGTCCTTTAAAAAATGTTACAAGTCGGTCTTCCTTCATTAAAAATTACTAACAGAATTAAAAAAATCAATGGAAAAAAAAATTTGTAATTGAATAGAACTGGTCGATACTTGATGAAAATCCTTATTGAAACTCATTAATACAATAATATAGTTCATTGTATGATTTTCACTATCGTAAATCTATAGTGTTCTAACCTTCTCTTTTCATAGCTATGACCGTTTCGTCTTTCACAACTCACGTGTAAACAATCTTATTCGCTGTCGATTTCTCTTTTATAGACTCAACTGGTTTCAATTCCGGATTTCCTATATGCTGGCATTTACGATAGTCTCAGAAACGACTCCACCTATTTATATCGAAGAGAAGTTAAGGAAACTTTGAAAAATATTCATTGTGTCATGGATGAAACAGAAAAGTATAGATCGTTAGTCATGAATTCACAACCTCCAAAACTTTATTCGTTGATTAAATTACACAAAGATACCTACCCGATTAGACCGGTAGTTTTTTTGTCACAGTTCCTTCAGTTAAAATATTCGAAAAACTCATCGCAATTATTCAGAATCACACCAATTTCAAATCAAAATTCAGTTTGAAGAATTCGGACCACTTGATCAATGAAATTCAAGATATTATACTCCCGGATAATGCCAAATTGATCTCATTCGATGTAAAGAATCCGTTTCCCAGTATTCCTCCGAATGAAATGATTACTCTTATAGAGAATGCATTGGAAATATTAGACTTACTTACAATTTGTTTGACACAGAAACATTTCCAATTCAATAAAACTTTTTACTCATCTAGCAAATGTCTCATAATGGGAAACCCACTCAGTCCCATCCTGGCAGAAATTTCAATGAACGACTTGGAGCGAAAAATACACATTAACCCACTGGTAAGAAGTTTATTGTATTGGTATAGATATGTAGATGATATCCTGGTATGTTTCACAGGAACGAACAGGCAATTGAGTAAGTGCTTGAATTTCATAAACTCTCACCATGGAGATGGAAAAGGACAACTTTATAAATTTTTTGGACTTGACAATAACGAAAGTTAACAATAAACATGATTTTTCAATTTATCGTAAACCGGCACATACAGATATCATCATTCATAATTTGTCCACCCACCCATATCAGCACAAAGTAGCAGCATTCAACAGTATGATCCACAGACTGATAAATATTGCTCCATCAGATGCGAATTCCAATAAAGAACTGAACATAATGCAAGAAATAGCCGTCAACAATGAATACGATAGTAGTATAATACATTCTCTATTATCAAAAAGTTAATACAGCCAAGCTTTGAAGGAAGTTTACCCAATTTGGAGAGGGGAGGATGAAAGTTATAGAACCTTAACCTACTTAGGCCAACCCACTACCAATATTTCAAATTTTCTGCACAACAAATGTGTAGATATTGCTTTCAAGAGCAACAACAACTTAGGCATGCACATTAAGAACAACAAAGATAGAAGTCCAGTTTCAGAAAAATCGGGAGTGTATAAATTATCATGTGGATCATGTCCGATGTTTTATATAGGTCAAACGGGAAGAACATTCAAAGTTCACACAAAGGAACTCAGAAATAGTTTCCACATTGGAAAAATAAATTCCACATATGCCACTCATTTGATCACAGAAGGACATGAGTTCAATCATGAATTCAAGCCCCTCCATTTCCAGAAGAAAGGTTTAAAACTCAACCTTTTCGAAAGTTTGGGAATAAACAAATTCAAAAATTCGGAATATCTCATGAACGATCAAACGGAATTGAATAACTCACCATTGTTGAATCTGTTCATTTCCATTCATGTTTTTCAGGAATATTGTTTCAGGTAGATTTAGGTAGAAAGTAGAAAATATGTTAATGTATAAAATACTTTGTAATTCAGAAGTAACCAAGTTTTAACGTTTGATGAAGCTATTGTATAGCGAAACACGTGTCGCGGTTTTTGTAAAATCCTTCATAGTGAAAATCATACAATAAACTCTATTATTGTAATAATGATTTTAAATATGGATTTTCATCAAGTATCGGCCAGCTCTATTCAATCAATGTTTATATGAAAATAGCTGTTTCGAGAGGACTTTTTATTCCAGTTTGTGTCTGAAAGTTACTTCTTCGAATGATCAACACATATTTGTATATAGTTAATTTTTGAAATTGATTGGTTCCTTCCTTCCTTCGAAAATTCCCATATTTTTTGTAGTAGTAGAAAGCCAAAACCTTTCTTTTCGAAAAAAATTTCTTTCATCCTCGCGAGTCGAAATATCATTTCCTCACCAACTCATTTCAAATAGTCATAATTTGTTCTACAAACCAGGTGCAGCTAATCATGAAAATTGGTTTCATTCATCTATCTGTTAAGTACACGAATTGAGCAAGTTTAATTACTTTTATACACACTTTTTGGCTCCTTTGTCATTTTTGCTTCTGCTAACAAAGAAAATGAGACCATAGAAAAAGAGATATTGAGCAATTGGAATGAATCAAATTTAACTAACTCATTTCATAGAAAGATGCCGGTCAATCGAATATTGCAAAACATGGACGCAAATCGGTGACTATTGTTCAACAAATTGAGTAACTGATTTTTCATTGACCTTTTTTGGGTATTTTCACATTCCACGATTAGAAAACAAATTACCATTTGTGAAATTCATATTCGAATTATACCAAAAGGCAATCAACAAATTCAGTTTCAACTTGTGAAAACTTCCACCATCGGAAGCAATTGAAAACTTAGATTTGATTTGTCGATAATAGGTAAGCAGGTCGAAGAGATAGCTAAATGATGGAGCTGGAATGAAAATGTTCGTGGGCTTGCACCTAAATTCATTTCTGACCATCTGATTCCGGAAACATTATGGAAAGTTGTCGTTGTGACACTGATTGCAATAAATGAGATGACTTTCGAAAACACGTGTCAGAGTGCACTAATTTGTACATTTATTGCTACGACGTCTGCTCAAATGAAGGCATTGAAAAATTGGAGGATGCAAGTTGCTAAATAAATGTTATTTTTCAAAAGTCAGAAATGTTCTATGATGGTGAAATGACCAGTCCAAATTCGATGATGATCGTGAAAAGAGTTGTAAGAAGAAGATTGGTAATTAAAGTACTATAAAGCTTTCTCTGAAATAAACAGAAAGAAACAATGTAACTGACACTTTATATTATTCCAAAAATTATCAGTTGATCATATTCTGCGAAAAAATGATCGAATTCATCTCATCTTGATCCTATTTGGTAATTACCTCGAAGAATATTCAAGAAATTCAATAAAATTATTGAAATATGTAAAATACTGAAAGTGAATTTCTGAAAAGTTGATTTATCAGTTTTTCTCAATCTCAAACAGTTCAAGTAGAATTGAACCATGAACGTATGAAGACCATCTTCTAGCAATTAACTGCTGAGGGTAAAACCAAATCACTAATATGTGTATCCATTTGAAAATCAAAAATGAAATTTAAAATAGGGTATGGTAAATCACAATTATGTTTATTTTTCACAGCTTGTCTTTCAACACATTGGGATCGAAACATCCCCAGTCGTTAGATATTCAGTTATTCTGGTGATATTTCCATTAATTTACTCAAGGATATTTTGAAATAATACTGATGATAATATGAGTCATCTATAAATTTTCCCAAATCTCCCTAATCTCAATATAAAAGGGAATGAATCGTTAAAAATCTGAAATAAATCGGAAATTGAATTTTTACGTGTTACGTGTAAACATGGAAACCTTTTACACCCTGTGTGGCTTTCCACATAGGGTGTTTTTATTGCTATACTGGAAACATGTATGAAGGGTTATCCTGCAGACCATCATCCTGATTTCGTGTCCAACCATAAAATATGAGTCGCTGAAGTCCCGATTACTGAATTCATGAGAAGGCTTCTGCATTCAACACACGACACAGGCAACCGTATAAAAGTTTATGACCCTTCCTTCATCACGAGAGGGTGCATCTCGAGTATAGGCCGCACAGGCTTACCAAATCAATCTTTCAAAGTTTTTCCTAATAGGGAAACTCGCAGTTCGATTGGAGGGCGCATACAAAGCATCTGTATCTGCTGACCTGAATAAAGATCGTTAAATCGAGAATCTACTCGATCCAGTCGAATTGGCGACTTTATATATTCGAACTTTTTATAGTTTGGCGCTTATCTTTTCAGTTATCACTTGAGAATGATTGTTTTTTGGATTCTTTTATGAAAATAAATATAATCGTAGTAAGTCGGGTCGAACAAAAATATTCATCATCATCTTTGAGTTCAAAAATTCAAAATGTTCAGAAAAAAAATCAGAATTTTCCATTTACTATATTTGAGGAATATCAAATGATCTCAACTGAGTGCCTGATAAAAATTTTCTCAATATCATTACTTCCTCCACTTGAGAGAGACATAACAAACCAATTGATGGGAAATGCAATTCGTGTTGTCTTCAGATCAATTCTGAATCAATTTCTGAACGCGAAGATTCCTCCAAGACATTCAACAATTCCTCTTTTTTTTTCAATTTCGTATAAAAATATAGATCTGTTGTTGGGAGTCGAAGCAAAGTCCACTTTTTGAAAAATACCAAACAAATCATCTATCGTATCTGAGTTTGTGTGAATTCAGATTCGTTCAAGAATATATTAGCTAGAAAGAATGACGGTGGATTTCCTATATAGGAACTGTTGTTGAACTGGAAGCAATTCTGTTCAGTACATATTTTTGATAGTTGTATGCTTAGATGACTTCTATACTAAGACCATTGACTCTCAGACAGCCCTTTCAATTTTCAAGAGTATTTTGTAGAGAAACACTTAGAAACAACGAGGAAAGTATCAAATGATGAACCTCTTTATCTCCAACTTCATAAACATATTTTTCTTATCAGCTTCTGAATTCATCAACAACACCTAAGCTTGATTGCGACATTGAAGAGGTTTAAAATTGTTAGGCTAGCCATGAAGAATTTTTTTGAGTGAGGGAACATACGGTGGTGACAAAAGGTCTTACCGAAATGCGAGGCTTGTGAATTTCCGGTACGCCATATGTTACAGTAACTATAGGATGAGAAACCTGTAAACTCAAGTTCAAATCTAGGCGGATTGAATTTTGACACTTTTTCAAATGTGTCTTCCACTTCTGAATCCATCTTAGGCAGTGGGTTCCTCAGTAATTATATTATATTATCCACCTTTCAATAAGAATGAAATCTGCAAACTTTATGAAATATAATCCTAGTAGTTGTATGACCTATTATTTTCTTGGAGTGCAAGTAGACTGATTAGAATCGCTCCAGAATAAAGTATTATTTTCACTCCAAATACCATTCCATCAAGCCTATCACTACATGTCATGTGCATGTACTTCTACCCCATGCTATACCTATTCATCGTACATATTTATTTATACCTCAACATCATCAAAGGCTTCTCATTAGTACCTACTTACCTTTTTATAAATGGAAATAGATATTCTGAATATGAAACTGAAGAACATGAAATAGTATAGGAACGAATTTTTGATCTGCCTTTTCAATTGAATTAATTCGAATTCTGAAATTGGAACGGACTCCTTGAAGTGAAGTTATACTCTGCAATAAAAACAGATATTTCGCTGGCAGCATAAACTTATTTAAATACCACGGGGAATGTGGAAAGTCATTAGAAACTGCAATATTTTCATTCGTATCGGCTACCCTATTTACTTTGTCAGAGTTTTATTAGTTCAGCTGGTGAATTATGTTTGCTGTCAGCTAATGAATCCGCTTGCCGATAGGGATGTGGAATCAATAAAAACAAACATTTCCAAAGAGAAGATAATTTATTTTCGTTTGTTTGTGAATATATTTTTGTTTGTCTATATCAGATTCACAGCTGATAAAAGATTATGAATGAGCTTCATTTCTTGTCTACACATTGCCAGTTCGATTTTTGCAAAACAGCTTTTTGAGAATACTATAAAAATGTCTTTACTTCTTGGGTAACTTTGTGATTCATTCATTCGGTTTTATCACTTTCCTGATAATAATTTGTCATTTTCATTATTTTCCCGTACTTGAACGCATTTGGGCACTATTTACCAGCTTTTTAGAGGTGAAAGCTGCAGGTATTTGCCATGAACCAGTCTATTCCGAAGCTTGGCTTTGCAATGGGGTGTCGTAGAGAGAGTCTTACTCATCTTCAATAAATACATTTTTGGTTAACTACGGTTCTAGTGTCTTCATACGAGTTGTTCAGGAAGAATAACTAGTTATATTGTATTCTGAAGAAATGTAATTGACAAATGGCTTTGTTCATTCTCGGCTAGTTACAAGTAAATCATAATGGAAGATGAAACTGAAACCTCTGGCTCAGGGTGAATAAAAAAAATTGTTGTTCTTAAACAGCAGAACTTCAATATTCCTCTCGAAGCGCATTTAGCTAACCAATTTGGCATCTTCATGAAGTCAACTGAACTGATTCCTAACTCACAAACTAGTCTTCATTTATATACAACAGGGTACACTTTCCCTATCACTTTCAGACCCAGATGAATGATTTTGGATAAAAATTAGAGGACAATTTTCTCGTAGAAGTTTCCACGAGTCGTATAAATGTGAATAATGGGCTGCTTCATATGTGAACTTTAATAATGTTTATAGTTTTTATGGCACGCCTTGCTATTTCCAGGTTTCGAAAGTATCCAAAACTCTAGTGTCACGTACGGAACCCAACAAATTTAAACAGTTGTCATCCATACTATGGCTGATCTTTAAGGCATGTTGAGCATCACTCGATTTTTGTGATCTTCGAAATCGAATTTGTACTGCGTGTTTTTTTAAACGAATTTTGGTAGCTCGCTCAATCTGACCGATGTATTTTTTGTGACAATCCTCAAAGCTTTCATTGTTAATCTCTGACTCTTCACCTCAACATCTTCTTTTCAGGGTTACTTAACATTTGTGGAAGTGAGCAAGAAGTTTTGAAGACAACATTCACATTAAACTTTTTGAAAATCCGATCTAGTTGGTAACTGTATCAACTTTGAATCAAAATCTTCTCAAGAGGTCGGAAATTCTACCAGAATTTGTTTCCTAATTTACTATATTGAACTGTGAAAGCTGTCACAAATGCTATGTGGACGGTTCTCAAAACATGAGTTTCAGAACACATGAGAGACTCTAAGAAAGTAAATATAAAAAACCCCACAGCCCTCGTTGAACATGAAAACGAACATGGATACATTTTTTAATTTAATCATCAAGCTATTCTAGATGTTCAACCATATTTATTCAAAAGACTCTCGAGCGAAATGATATATATCCTCAAATGCCATAGTGTTGATACCAGAAGAGATGATGATGGCCTCAGTACTGCATATTTCAATTTGATAGATGAAACACCTAAATAGTATACCCTTCTTTCATTCTTTTTTCCTCTGTCATTGATTAAAAAACAGACACCACCTTATCAGAATCACAGATAAAGCCATTCATTTCTTTCATGTCATTTTGTGTTAGTGTTGTCTCGAATATGTCTCTAATATGTCTGATGGTTTTTGAACCAGTAATACTAACACGAAGAAACTACTTTTCGGTAAGTAATTTGATTACCAACTCATTATTTCTTATAAAATTGAAACGATACTAGTCGTATAAGTTTTGTGGGAGGTATGTTTATGAAAATTCATTGTTACAGAGCTCTGAAGAAGAAATGATTAAATTCGATACGTCGTCAAGAAAACAATTGCTTTTTAAAAAAAAATTGATTCTATCACCCAACCAACCGTTCTTCAGAAATATTATTGGATCAATAAACTAGTTAACCGAGTATATTTGATATTCCATAATAAACATCGATATGATGTAGATCATTATTTATGAATAATTTCTGTGATTATCTTATTACGAATATAATTGTTTGAGACTATTTTGGTCTATCTGCAGATGTTCCACAAATACCATCAAATAACCATTTGTTTATATCCAAACTCCTGGTTTAGAAATTCCATCAGTCAAGGGTGGTCGGGTAGTTACCAAAATGACTGGTGAGCAGTAATTTCACCAGGAGGTAATGAATTCATAAGCAGGTAGTTTGAAATTTGGCTTTTGGTTAGTTTTGAGCGATGCGGTCTTGCCTTCATTGAATAACAAGTACGTGAGTTCGTAACTACTTACTAAATGGAATGAAGAGTCTCGGGCCTAACCCATAAATGACGCTTGTCTTCTTGCATTCACTGCTTTTTCAGTTAGTAATAATCTTCGAAAGAGAGCTGTTGAAATTTCATGATATTCTACTGATACATTTGAGAGTTATTATGCTAAGAATGACACTATTTTTGTTATTTTCAGTACAATGGATCAATAACAATTTCTTGTTTCAATTTCACACTTATTGATGGGAAAAATACCGTTCAAGCGAAGCAACAGCTTGAAAAATATTACAAGGACTCCGCTCAATCAGAAGCAACAATTTAACGTTGGTTTGCTGCAGTGGAAGTCGAAATGAGGCAGTAACACCAGAAAACATAAAAAATCTACGAAATATTATCAACAGTGAGTGTTAAATAGCGTTATTGGAGTGTTTGAAAGTCGAAATTACAAAGAAATGAACGCATATGGCAGAGAAAAAAAAACTTTTCATCAAGAAAACGCACCGTGTCACAGGTAAAGCAAAAGATTGGCAAAACTACATGAATTGTATTTCGAAATACTCCCACATCCACCATATTCACCAGATTTGGCTCCCAGTGAATACTGGATATTCACAAACTCCAAAAAACTGTGCTCGAATAAACAGGTTATTGCTGAAACTGACGTCTATTTCGAAGCAAAAAATAAATCGTTCTTCAAAAGTGATAATGAAATGTTAGAGCAGCGCTGAAATAATTGTGTAACTCTCAATGGATATGACGTTGATGAATAAAGCCAATTTTGAACAAGAAACTTCAGGAGTGGGGGAGTTTGAATATATGTGATGTAACGTTACCTTACTCTTTTTGAATTCAGAGCAATATAACGATACAGGTGCCACGACTAGCAGCGGGTGTTGCATAGGTAAGAGCGTGGTTCTTGTCTCCTACTCTTTATAGAAGCCCAATACGGGGTGCTGAAAAGGGTTCCCAAAACCAAGTCCTTAAATGGGCGCCATCTACAGTTATGTAAAGAAATATGGCACCCTTTTCAACACTCGTCACTGTAGAATAACGTTGCTACACAGGGATACGAAACACTCCCAGACTACCAATAAACCAAAAAAAAATGGTGTAAAAAAATTCAATGAAGTAAAGGTGTGAATAAATCTAATGAAAAATGGGACCGAGTCTTAATGAAAGGAACCAGATGGTCGTTGGTTCAGAACGAGATTTTTTTTATTCGATG
>WOGR01010103.1:0-11057 GCA_015342045.1 Leptinotarsa lineolata
AAGAAGAATGAGAAATTTTCTAATGTTCAATATACCCCTAGTTTGTACTACTGTTAGGTCACCGCTTATAATCATGTTGCAACTAGCAATAACATTCAACTTATTGATGGATATAGATTGGATAGTTTCATTGAGAACGTTAAAAAAATTCGTTATACAGTACATAAACTTCAATTGAGCATGTATCAGATATTAGTCTGTAAGCCATACCAATGTATTAATGTAACTTTATATTTTAATTTTTTCATTCATGTAATAAGGCCTTATAGGCCTGTTTGAATAATAAATAAATGAATAATTGAATAAATAAACTCTGCAGATGTATGTACGAGGCGTACTCATGCATATTATGACGTTTACAACTTTTACAAATTTTTGAATCATTATATCTCAGAATCGTTGTCTCGTAGAGAAAAAGTATCTCAACATTTTTTATAGATAATGCTATCATCTACAATGTTTGCCTGAAGTATTTTTATGATTAAACTCGTCGTTTTGCTGAAAATCGCGAAAAACTCATTTTTTAACCTTGAATAATTTTTTTTCCATACAGGGGAAAGATGGGAACTCTCAAATTTCGTTTTCGGATATATTTTGAATGATTCCATCAATTTTCAGTTTGTTGTAAATTTATGTAGCTTCAGTCTTATTATTCGGTTTAATTTGACCGGACTATACTCTTCCTGTAACTTACGCTTTATAATACTTTTTCGATGACCCACTTTCTATAAACTGATTTTTAGTTAGACTTTATGCATTGAGCATCTTTTATGCCAATGAATATACAAAGATGAAAGAAATAACATAAGCGGTGTTAGCCAATAACGGTCTATTCAAAAGTTACTAATACATTTGCTCACGTTCCATATCATCCAATCTATCCTGAATTTTTTGAAACTCAACCCGTTCAACGTCAGTGATTTACTAACCACTAAAACTTTTTAGTATTGCGGCAGGAATCGTATCGTCGTAAACAACCCGCATTACGAAATTTATACCGAATAAACATGTCATATCCTTGCAGCACTTAGTACTGCATCCATATTACTGCAACCGTGTCGCAGCAGGACCTGTCTCAAAATGACAATACGTGGGATTTAAAAACGGCAACTACAGATCCGTACAAAGGAGTTTTAACATGAAGTATACGCGTCTTGTGTGAAATATAGTCCAAGAGCCAGTGGACGGCAGACTGTACAATCATTTTTAGGAAAGCTGCCATTGAGTATTGGCAGATTTCAGCTGTCAGTTGTTGACAATGTTTCATGGTGAATTTTATCATTTCGGAATTCCATTTTCTAATATGATTCTAATATGATTCGAAATCGTAGAAATAACAAATAAAGTCGCAATAAATAACCAACCTATCAATTATATTAGGCAATAAAACATGAAATGAAAATACAATAAATACAATCAAGATACTTGGGAAAGAAAGTTTTTGGCTTTCTACTACTCGATTTTGATACAAAGAAACTGTGGAAATCTTCCAAAGAAATCAAAATGGAAGTGACCACAGAGAAAGAAAATAAAAATAAGCAAAAACTGAAAAAGGAATTACAAAACCTTCTCTTGAACCAGTGTTTCTTCCTGTGGATGCTCTGAGATTGCGACAACTTGATGTTATGTTGACGAGTCCAAACATGCTCTGCTACTCCCGATTTGCTTGTTACTCCTGGCTGTTTGTGTTTCTTGTGCTCGGCAATGCGGACTTTCAATGGCCTCTTAGTTTCACTGATATAGGATTTGTTGCATTCATTGAGTATCCAACAAATGCATTTCTTGAAATCACAGTCCACGTTTGATGGTCTGGTTTTCATGAGGCTGCTACGGATAGTGTTTCTGGGTCTGAAGTAGCTTTCCATTTGGACGATTCGACTTTGGTTTCGAAGCTATAACCATATACTCATGATTCGTCAGCAGTTAGGATACTTTCGAGCAAATCTGGATTGCCGTTGACGTCATTCATCAATTCCTGAGCGATGCACATGCGATAATTTTTTTGCTCAAAATTTTGCTGCCTCACGCTTCATGCCCAAAATTTCCGAAAAAACTGCATGGCATGAGCCAACCGATATGCCGACATCCTCAGCAACTCCTCTAATAGTGATTCGACGATTCTCCATAACAATTTTCTTCACTTGCTCAACAGCTTCATCAGTTGTTGATGTGCTGGTGCAAGCGTCGTCTTTCACATTTTCTCGACCTTCTGTGAAAAGCTTATACCACTTGCAACCATTTTTTGACTCAGAGTACAATGACCGTATGACAGGTACTTTTGAGCTCTTGATTCTATTTTTGACACAACATTTGACGCAAATTCTTTGTTCCATCTTTTATCGATAGCAGAAAATCTTCGAAGAAACGAAACGCTTCTGTCATGCCTCTCGCCAACAAACTCAACATGCTAAACAGCTGACACTGTGAACAAATGTTTGTGACGAGTGTACCAACATGAAAAAATCGCTAATCGAATGTACGTAGCCCGCCAAATTTGAATATTCACCTTATTTTTTGAACACTCCACGTATATATTCAGTCCATCGTCTACTGTCTCATAGACTAATAGGGAACATTTTCTTCTGATAACCAAACTGATATGTTGTTGTCTTCGGAAACTTATCCAAATCTGGGCAATTTTTCACTTGTATTTTTCGTGAAAAATTATTTTACGTGCCTGACTCTTGATGACTGGTTTTTTGTTAGGCGTTGAAATTTTTTCAGAAAAAAACACAAAATATTCAGGCATTGCCAAACGCCAACAGCATTGGAGGACAAGTAATGATACGCCTCTGTACAGAGAATTTGTATGTCTTGCAAGAGCTGTAGTGCGGGTTACACTGAAAATGAGTTTGTGCGCATGGGGGCGGATTCGCCATCACGTTTGTCGCTTGCTGTAAGTAGTTTTACCTTCTTTCATTTCCATCATCACTCTCCCAACTGGAAAATGATTCAGAAACGGTCCTGAATACGTGTTCATTACTGCAACCATATCGCAGCAGGAAATGTTTCAAATTGTCAGAACGTGGGTTCAGAAACAATATGTGCTTCTCGTAATGCACCAAAGATGACACATTCCTAATACTTGTTTCAATATGCGAACTTAATGGCTGTATAGAATGATTGGTTTTACGATTGAGTTTCGTGTTCTGAAAGTAACAACGAATGAATTTCTCACATGGAAGTTTTGATATTGGATTTCAGTGGCGTGTAGGAAAAATCAAAATATCCGCATCGTTTTATTGTAGTTGTATGAATGGTATGTATATTGAGAAACAAAAGTTTTAGCATTCTACTTCTTTATCTTCATACAAAACTTTCAAACGAAGAAAGGAAGCAATTAGTTCCAAAATAAACTCTTTGCAAATATATTTATATCATGCCTTGAAGTTACTTTCAGATACAGACTGAAAGGACTGAAAGAAAGAGCCCTGTCGAAACAAATACTTTCGTATAATCATTATATTATACGATATAAAAAGTACTTTCGAAATATAGTACGCGCCAACTACGATGAGATTTTGATACCCATTTAAAACCAAATTTTACCCGCACCCGAAGAAAGCTATTGGTCACACAAACTGATGTCAATATTACGGTGGCGACAACAGTTACCTAGACAAAATAACAATTTATAATGTATATAAAATAAACTAATGATAATATAACCTTTGACAAAATTCGAAATCTCCGTTATCTTACTATGATAAATTTTAGGCACCACTATGTGTCATGCGTCATTATGTGGCGACACTATATTATTTTTTTTTTATTGAACACAATACATTGTGAAAATAAATTAACATTAATCATGATTAATCCTAAAAAATTGTATGCTTATTATAATCACTGGAATACAAAAGTATCAATTTTTTTATCAGAAGAAGAAGAAAAGACACTGTCGTCCCTTGAATCATCTCCTAACGTTATCAGGACAGGATGAACATCTTCAAAAGCATCGACCTGTACTTCTTTTTCTAAATATTTATTTTTTCAATTTAGTCACATGTTCACACCGTTTTTTCAAACGTCAGAGTTGATTTTACAAAATCAACAGTCACTTGAAAATGATTCATTACTCCGCTGCCTAGTGAAATAGACTATAAGGTATTAGCTGAGTTATACTATCTTTTCCATATTGGTAACAAAAATATGTCTGAGAAGCGATACATATGTATGAGAAAATGAATCTTTTGAAATTAAATCATTCATATCGTATTTATGAGTTGTGCAGTGTTGCCAGGTTGTTTTCTTGCTCACTAGTAGGTATTCTGTCGGAAGAACAATAGAAAATATGTTTTATGGATACATATTACGTACATGGTCATTTCCAACATTTCAATCATGAAAAAATTAATCACTCCTGAAAATATAACCCCTTCAATTCAAAAAATATACTAATTAGTCATTATACGATTTCAACTCTCAAACGGTAGAATAGTAGCTCGAGAGCAACAACAACGGATCCACTGCAAAAATAGTAGAACTGGCAACAGTGAACACTGCGCTGCTGTCGTACAATTTCATCTTCATTTGCAGTGTATTAATTTGCAATATTCCGCAGTCTGATTGCATTACGGCTTCATTGTGAAAGATTCGATCTTCTCGTTTGCAACTTTGTAAATAACAATGTGACGTACAGTGCTGATATTGCTTCTATTATGATAAAATGATCATTCATGCGCGAACAATAACAAATGTCATCACCTGGAAAAACTTCGTTGCCAATTTGTTTTCTTTTCTCATTCATTAATAATTCAAATGTTTCAATAGTTATAATGCTAAATCGTTCTGTAGTCATTGTGTATTCAATTGGAGCTTTCACGCAAACAATTTTCTAAGTTTCTGAATTTCTGTTTGAATATCTGCTTTTCCAAAGAGAAACTACTATGTGGAATGTATATAATGGTATGGATGTTTTCAATCAGCAGAACAACACCAAATACGTAAACAATTCAATTGTATGGCTAAACACGAAATATTTATTGATATGATTTCGTGAACATTCAACAATGAATTGTTTTTACCACCTTCAATCAATACTGCTTCACAAATAAAATAAATTATGCTCAGTAGATGCTTGTCATCATACACAAGAAGTGAATTCTATCCATCCAACAAACAATGTAACCCAGATAGATGCGTGATCAAAGCATGATCACCACGTACATTTGCATCTATTGGGTAAAATAAACAGTCTTCCTTATGCTGGCCAATTAGATTACAGTGCCGGAGTGGTCAGTTGGCCGTGGTGTGTTGATATACGATATTTTGAAACTCTGTACAAGCAGTCTTGTCTGGGAGATCACCTGCAATTTTCAGAATAATGTTCTGGAGCACTCTGTTGCCGAAAGCTTTACAGAAGACGGCTCAGGCGAAGCTCTCTGGCATACAGAGACAGGCTTGTCTGGCTATCTGTGGTGCCATCAGTTCTACACCATTAGCGCCCATGGAGATCTATGTAGAACTACCTCCTCTTCACATTTTTCTAGGGAGAGAGGCTAGATGGACTGCATACAGACTTGTGCATATGGCCAATTGCACAAACCAGTCTAATGCAGAGTTCACTAGACTGCTAGCTGACACTGGAAGTCACAGCATTCTGGGAATGACCTCTGACTTTATGCCTACAACTGTCAACTACAAACTGCCTTATGAAGTACTTTTCCCGAGTACAGAGGACTAGGTCCTCCGGGAGAAGGAAATATTAAGAGCAGATAGTTGTTGGTTCACAGTTGCAGACCCAGGACAGAGATATCAATCTGCCTAGGGACCTATGCCACTGTATTCCAAGCGGAAATCTTTGCTATTTAATTTTCTGCGGAGAGACTGGTAGAATCCAAATTCACACACAAGTCAATAAAAAATTTATCGGACAGTCAAGCGGCGTTGGAAGCTCTTGACTCTTACCGTGCAACGTCTAATTTAGTAGCAAATTGCCAAAAGTGACTCTCCTCAATAGGAAGGCTTAACAAATTGTCTCTGGTTTGGATCCCTAGCCATACTGGCCTGGAAGGCAACGAGGCTGCTGACTCTCTTGCAAAGAAGTGTTCTGCAAGTAGCTTCATCGGACCAGAACCTGTCATTTATATTACTTTAGGCTTTGCCAAACAAACATTGAACACCTGAATGACAAGAAGTTTTTAAGACTTCTGGCAAAATCTTTCAGGATTGGCTAACTCTAAGGCGTCTTCCAGGATTGGCTAACTCCAAGGCGTTCATTCACCCTTTGAAACTTGAAACCAAAAAGTTGTTGGACTTTAGTAGGGATGAACTACGATATCAAACAGAACTCCTTACAAGTCACTGTCGTCTTAATCATCATATGCAGAGACTCGGACTGTCAGAAGACTGTGTGTGTGGCCTCTGTTTGGAATTTGATGAAACAGCATATTTTTCAAAAATATTGTTCAATCTAGGTTATCAGATGAGTCTTGATGAATAAGCAATCTCTGAAAGAGCAATCTCTGTGATGATTTATCATATGCAGATATTGAATCCTGCAATTTGATTGGTTGTAATTGTATGGAACCATCAATAAAAGCCATTATTATTGGGTAAAACTAACTAACTAACTTTTTGGAGTGTGCACACGAATTATGTGGGGTTACAGGTAGTCTGGGAGGCTAGGTACTGATTGAATAGGGGTACCAACTATGAAATTATAGAGATTACCGGGGTTGCCAACTTCATAAATTCAAGAGTGGAGACCTACATAGATCGAGTTGCTCATTTAGGGGTATATATTTAGGGTTTTTTTATCGATTTAATAATTTCTATGGCTTCCAACAAATTCATTTTATTCCCTTTATTACATGTGTGTAGAATTTTGAGATTATCTTTACTACTTATCTTATGTTTTGTTTCTTGCAGATGCTCATACTCAGTAGATTTTTTGTCCAAACGGACGTGTTCACGAACCCTTATGTCAAAATTTCTGCCGGTTTGGTCTGCATAAACTGCAGGGCATTCACCATATTCTATACCTGAGTTTTTCATTCTATCTCGTCTGGTTTTTGCATTGAACAGAATCTTGACTAAATTTTACTTATGAAAGCTGTAGTTATTTCGTATTTGGAGAAGTAATTTTTGATGTTTTCTGAAAGTTCACATGAGTAATTGATGCTTCTATATTTACATGTATTGTGTTCTCTGATATTCCGGTATAAGTGTTCTTTGAATTCTATCTGATATTGTCTTTTCTATTAGATAAACTGGTACCTGATTGTTTAACGCAATTTGTTTGATTATTTTTAGTTCATCTTGGTGATTCTTTTCAGATAAAGGGATTGTGACATCTTTGTGTATCGTTGACCTAAAGGCGGCTAATTAATGTGAGAGTGGACTGAAAGAGTCAAAGGGAATTGAACAGTCTGTGAAGGTGTTTTTCCGGAGGATACTGAATTGAAAACTATTATTAACTCTTGAAATATCCAAATCTAAGAAAGTAAGTTCTTTGTTTTGTTTGATTTCTACTGTGGATTTTATTTTGTTATGCAGACTATTAAGGAAGTTTAGAAATTGATTGATTTGTCTGTTTGAATCATCAAAGCCCTCCAGTATGTCATCCACGTATCTCAACCAAAACACAATATGTTTCTGAGTGAGTTTTGTAGATAAAATTTTTTATTATATTTGGAGAATTTTTTTCAGACATGTATTCAAGAAATTGAAAAATTAGATTGTTATATTTGGGTTTGTGTTACATTTATCTAATATGTCTTTCACTAGGGGAAGGCATTCGTCTGTTGGAATGATTCTAGTTTGATATTATTCTTGATATTCAAATTTGATAATTTGTTGGTAAGGTCTATTGAATTTAGAACTATGTTGAAAGGCTGGAATTTCGTGATGTCTCTGAATCTTGAATTTAAAAACTTTGACAAACTACTGGTTGGGGCATCTATATATGATACTAAGGGTCTGGCTGGATGTCCTTCTTTGGAAAGCTTGATCAATCTACACATTTCTGAAGACTGGGGGTCCATGCAAGTCGTCTTTTTTATATCCCATAATGTAGGAAACAGAATTGTTGTTTTTACTATGGCCTACTTAGCTTGCTGGGTATACATTTTGGTGGGGTCTTTTCTTAGAATGATGACATCTAATGCATTCACCACTTCTTGCATTTTTGAATGGTTAACTTGTTCTACACTTACGTTTCTGTTTCCTTTATCTGCTTTGGTAAAAATAAGTTGGTTGTGAGTTCTTTTCTCTGTTGATTCCTTCAGTGTATCTTTGATATTCCTTGAATAGCTGGGTGGTTGATTTCTCTTGATGATTTCTGCTACTTTGTGTTCGTGGAATGGTGGGTTGAATATTATATTGGCGTTGTTTGAGATAGCCAGTTCAGCTTGTACTCCTATGATATCTTTCATGCTCATTTTGTCTGAGGGGGCAAATTTTGGTCCTTTATTCAGCGATTCTATTTCTTCATCATTGAAATCGGTATTTGTCAGGTTGACGAGCCTTGAGTAGAAAGTATGATCTGAATATTTGATGTTCTGTTCTGTCATAGTTGGTTTTTGTTTGTTGAGAGGTATTGTTATGTTATTTTTCAGTTTATCATAATTCTCTTTCGATATTCCACTATTCTCTAATTTATTCTTGTCCTCCAGGCAGCCAATATTCAATATTTATAAATTAGCCGCCTTCAGGTCAATAGTACACAAAGCTTTCACAATTCCTTTATCTTAAAAGAATTAACCAAGCTGAACTGAAAATAATCAAACAAATTGCGTTGAACAATCAGGTACCAGTTCATCTAATAGAAAAGATAATATCAGATAAAACTTATAGAACACTCATAAGTGAAATATACCCAAATATCAGAGAACACAATAAATGTAAATATAGTAGCATCAATCACTCAGGTGAATTTTCAGGTAACATCCAAAACTATTTCTCCAAATACAAAATAACACCAGCTTTCATAAGTTATAATGATTTAGACAAGATTCTGTTCAATGCAAAACCCAGACGAGATGAAATAAAAAACCCAGATATATATAGAATCGAATGTGGTGAATACTCTGTAGTTTATACAGGCCAAACCGGTAGGAATTTTGACGTGAGGCTTCGTGAACACGTCTGTTTGGATCAAAAATCTTTAATGTATTAACATCTTCAAGAAACAAAACACAAGATAAGTAAAGATAATCTCAAAATTCTACACACATGTAATGAAAGGAAGGAAATGAATTTGTTGGAAGCCATGAAAATCATTGTATCAATGAAAAACTTGAAATATATACCCCTAAACAAGCAATTTGATCTATATGGGTCTCCACTCTTGAATTTATTAATTTGGCAAACCGGATAATCTCTATAATTTTTTAGTTGGTACCCCTGTTGAATCAGTACCTAGCCTCCCAGTCTACCTGTAACTCTATATATTTCGTTTACACACTCCGAAAAGTTAGTAAGTTAGTTTTACTTGATAATGGGCTGAACCCCAAAACCGGTCGTGAGAATGAATAAACGTGGTGGAAATTGGACAAAAAAGTGTTTTTATTCATCTTATCAAAGTGTTCAGCTATTCAAGTCTTTATTTTCTATATGTAAGATGAGATTCAAATAATTCCAGTTTGTATCCAATTTTTCTGATTAAAATATCATGACTAACTGTATCAAATGCATGGAGAAAGTCATGAAAATTATCTTTGCAATGTTGTTGATTTTCAACTGACTCTAATATTTTTTCACAGACTCCGCATAAAGCAGTAATTGTCGCCATGTTGAGCTTCGGTAAGCAAGTTACTGAACTTGCTAACTTGCTATTGAGTTCGAAACAAATTTCAAAATGATCCCTAAGTCTGTTCTTCAAAACCATTTCAGAAATTTTTGCTGATATTCGAATGACTGAGACTGGTTTATTACTGCTTATGTCATCAAACTTACCTTTTTTGCATATGGGTTTTATTTGAGAGAGTTTAAATATGTCTGGAAATACACCCTGTATCATGAAGAAATTCTTCGAGTTCGGAAATCGGTGAACGGGTTCAAAAATATGGTATTTAAATTGAAAGCATTCATTACTGATGAGTTTTTTGAGGTTATTTTCACTATATTTACTTCAACTGATAGTGAGAGTAAATAAGACAATTGAAAAAATTATTAAGATCAGAATTGTTTCTGAGGACTCTTGGAGGTAACCAGTTTTACATATTCCTGGACGCCACTGAGCATTCAATTTTTTGCAACGTGTAAGTGAACCTTTTAACTGATCAATGACTTATGCTAATTTTATCTGATATCTGAAACATAGAACAATTTCTTGCGAACATTTAAAGTCAGTAACATTTCCGTGAAGCAATATCAAGCAGATGTGTTAGATGATCAATATCTGGAACTGACCTTTAGTTTGCGTGTCCCCTTTATGCAATTCAGACCACACTGCGACATACTGAGGAACCGAACGGCTGTTCTTGACATTGGTGACATGTTTGTCGATACCTGTTAGTGCATTGGTTTGCTGTGAACTCTGCCTTTCCATAACTACCACAATGATTCCTTTCGGAGTCCATTACCGCTATCAGAAATATCCATTTCCCTTCTACCGAATAGAAAACGTTTTCAAATGTTTAACTGTTTGCACTTTTCATGTGTTGCCTTCAATTCGTGTTATGTTATGGCTCGTGACAATATGAATAGCCAGAGAAGAGTAGTTTTTGAATTTCCAGAGTTGTTGTCATTTCACGGCATTTGAGTCACGAACAATATTCGAGTTTCTATTCGGAGAATAAGTGATTTCTACCAATGAACAGTCATTTAAAACTAGCAGACCCGGCGAACGTCGTTTCGCCTAACAGTCAATGAATAAGTCGCTTTGGGCTTTTGAAATTGATACAAAATTATTGAGTATAATGAAATAAATGGGAATTGGTGGTGAGAGTGCACTATTCAGTAAAGCACCCTGTAATATACATATTAGCTGTCACTGATGTTTTGCCTCCTCTATTATCATTATTTCTATTCATGAAATATCATATTTCTGGGAAAGAAAGTTTTTGGCTTTCTACTACTCCATCTTGATACAAAAAATGTGGGAATCTTCC
>WOGR01010104.1:0-11057 GCA_015342045.1 Leptinotarsa lineolata
CCCAAAACTTTGAAATGACAGATATTTTTCAATATTTTTCAACAAAATAAGGTTACTTGGACAATTTTATGAATAAAAGTACTCGTGTGGAAAGTCGTATTAATTAAAATTTAAAAACACAACCAAAATACGCACATGAAATCACAAAAAGAAACAATAACTACTATGGTCGCTTATCATACAATACAATGTTTGCCATATGCCGCCATATTGCATTCGTTTTGACAGGTCGCTGGATTGGTCTATAGTTATGAACGTATAATATTTATGGTTAGGTTGGGATATTTTCGTTCATTACTCATTCGAAATAAGTAAATTTTAACGTATTTATTCACGAGCTTTGTTGACAGGTCCTTCGTTTTTTTGATGATTAAGTAAAATAAATTACAGTAGGCACTTTATCCGCTTGAAATGACACTGCAGAAAAAAATCGTGCAGGAGTTTTCATGAGAATCATGACAAATGTTTACTTAAACTAAAAAATGTGCCATGGAGAATACTCGTTTCACGAAAAATGGTGTTCGGTGACCTGAATATCATCTGTGTTCATCTCTTGACGGCATTAGGCCGTAACATATTATCAGATTTGCAGCTTAAAAATACGTAACGTGACTTGAGAGGTTATGAGAATATATGTTTCATCATAATCGTGGATTGGAATGATTGACTAAGAGTACTCTCATGTGAAAGATCTCTGAATATGAAATATATAAAATATATTTGTTATTCAGTATTTCTCTATGCAATCTGGTTCATATAGAAAATTGGTAAATTGATGGATCTATTCATTACTACGTGATAGGAGGTCAACATGAAAAATGAGAATCAAAACTTTCTCTATGTTTTTATACCACTTCTATTTGTAACTAACGTTACTGAAGTTTCGTCCTGCAAGGATATTTTTAAGCGAATATAAAAAACCGTATGGAAACTATTTTCCGGGTTTTCTGGTCGTGGTCTGCAGATTTATATGTCTGACGTTTCGTCTACTGCTGCGGCAGACATTTTCAAGAACGATGCGGTAAAGGTCGCAGTACTCGAGTTGGTGCTCGGTTTCTTGTTCCTATTGTATCCAACGCATCAACTACTATTTCAGTATTGGTCGCTCTATTTATATCGTTCTTCATTGTATTGCCTGTTCAAGTACGTATACCTCTAAGGACACGTTTGTCCATAGACGGCACTGTAATGGGCAGTCCATTGAGTCCGGCGGTGGTAAATTTTTCAATGGAAAAGTTCAAACAGCGAGTCTTAGAGCAAGCGGCCGTGAAATCATATTGCCAATTCAAAATTGAACGAGAAACCCAAGGGACTCTAGCATTCTTGGATGTTTTTGTGAACAGACGTGGAAATGTACAATGGGCCACAGAGTATACAGAATACCAACGCACACAGACATATACCTGAACAAAAACTCGAACCACCAGCCACAACAAAAGAAAGAGGTGATTAAAACGTTGGTTGAGAGATCACGATGTATCTGTGAACCTGAGGGTCTACCTGAAGAACTAAATCACCTGAAAAAGGCATTCAAACGTAATGGATACAACAGAGGAGAATTGAAGCAGGCCATACTTTCCAGGAGAGAGAACACTAAAACAACCCCAGCTAGGCCAGTCAAGGGAAAAGCTTTCCTTCCCTATGTCAAAAATGTCACAGACCGGATCGGGAGAATCTTAGTCAAACACTACGTTAAACCAATATTTTGGCCAACAAAAACCATTAAGCAGAGTCTCAGGTTAGCAAAGGACCCTAGAGAACCTGTAGCAACGTCAGGGGTATACCGGATTCCGTGTATCTGCAGGTCGGTCTACATTGGAACCACGAAACGAAGTATAGGGACCCATCTCTCCGAACACAAGGAAAACTGTCGCCTTGTACAAACCGACAAATCGGCTGTAGAGCCGAATATGCTCTCAACGAAGAAGGTACCCACATTATCTCATTCGAAGACACAGTAATACTCGACAGTACCCAAAGTTACTACCAAAGAATATATAGAGGGGCAATAGAGATTCAAAAACATAGGGAAAATTTCAACAGAAAAGAAGAGATAATGAATATCAATGAAATCTGGCTACCTGTCTTTACAGATATACGTACTGAAATAGTAGTTAATGCGGTGGATCCAACAGGAACAAGACCCTGAGCACCAACTCGGATATTGCGACATCGCCTATGAAAATGTCTACCGCAGCAGTAGACGAAACGTCAGGCATAAAAACCTGCAGACCACGGCCAGAAAACTCGAAAAATAGTTTTCAAATAGTCATCTATAGCCGTGAAAGTTTACAATATTCGAATATATTAAACTTAGAACTTGAGGAGTTTTTATTGTGATTATTTCTGATCTTCATGGAAATGTTGAAACTGAAAGAAAACCTATGTTTTTTATCATTCCTCAACCAAGTAAACACAATTGCTGCTGAGCTTGTGAATATTTTGAGTTATAATAATATTGTCGAACACTACAATCATGTGTACTCTATTGCTATTCCCCCAATTGGTATTGTGAGTTTCTTCAAGAAGTAATTTTTGAAATGAAAAAACAGTTGGGTTTTCTGGAAGGAAATGCTGACAAATATTTTTTTTGGGAAAATTCATTGAAATTTCAGTTTGATGAATATTTTTTGGTGAGAATTCTTTTCGGGGCTGATAATTTTTCACTTTGGAAACAATTTATATTACATTTCTACTGTTCGTTCATCATCATCCTCGTCATCAGTATGAGGAAGTCTGAACCATTTTTACAAATAAATATATTGATGATGAACTTTACTCGCATATAGAAATGTTAAACTTTCAGTTCAACTACTGAGTAGATACATTGTACTCAATCAATTTTACGTGTAAAAACAAAAATAGAAGAATACCGTACATATATATTATAGTAACGTTATTATAGTTCCGTTTTGTTCTATCCTTATCGGTAACCACAAATACATAGTGAGAAATTTTTGCTCCTAGTAAGTTTTTTGTGATAAGTTTCCAATGAGAATAAATAGCTCGAATATCATACTGCAAGTTTTTTTTATCGAATAATCATTGCATTGATGAAAATCAGTAGTCCGATTCTTTCATACGCAATGATGTATTATGAAAACGTTTTTCAGTGTATCCTCGTGCGAACGGTTGAGCAGGGTCTTGTTTTCTACATAATACTTTACTAGTTGACCTTCGACATAATCGTGATATTTGAAAAAACATATAAGGCTGAACAATCGATTGTTTCCCATTTAAAATAACTCACGCGATTTGAGATAATCGATGCGGATAGCCTTTCTCTGTGGTCACTGCACAATAAGAAATTGTGAGAACCGAAGAATACAACACATATTATGGTGAGGAGTGATGCTTATTTTATAGTAGAAATGATGAATACTATGTTTTTTTCTGTCTGTAGTTTCAAAGAGTAGGTATGTATTAATTTTATTTTCTACATAGATGTGCTTGTACGGGTTGCCTTTTATATTTCGGGATTAGAGAAAAAAAACAAATATTAATCATCGAAAATCACTTTATTGTTTTTCAAACTATTCCCCATGAAGATCTATACACTTTTGCATGCGTTTGAATCAATTGTCGAAGCACTTTTGTCACTCTGATTGAGGTATCTCCAAAACATGCATTCTGAATGCAGCAACCGCTTTTTCAGGTGTCGAAAAACGTTGACCTCTCTGTTTTTTTACGTACGGGAATGAAAAGAAGTCATATTCGGTGTCGAATCAGGACTATACGGCGTATGACTCATCTAATCGATGTTTTGGGTGCTCAAAAATGCAGTTGTTCGAGCTGATGTGTGAGAGCTCGCATTGTCGTGGTGAAGAGTGATCCGGATTTCCTTTGGAAGACAACTGGCGAAGAAATGGGTTTGTACCACTCAGAATTGCCTATTCTACGTGGTACGATTGCGACATGTCCAGTTTTTTCGAAAAAACAGGCGACCATTTGCTTGGAAGTGCTTCGTGCGCAAATAAATTTTGTTCGATTTGGCTCCTCTTGAAACATCCATACAGTCGACTGCTATTTACTTTCGGGCTCATACGCGTAAATCCACGCTTCATCACCTGTCACGATGTTATAGACGTATTTAGAAGCACCGCGATCGTATTTTTTGAGCATTTCCTTCGACCAATGGACAAGAGCCTTTTCTTGAACGATTGACAAATTGTGTAGGATCCAACGTGAACAATTTTTTTTACAGTCAAATGTTAATGCAATTTTGAATGTATGCTGGTCCCACTAATGCCTAAGGTTGTCTCAATCTCACCATAGGTCACATGACGATCTTGCAATATCAGTTCGCGCATAGCATTAAAGGTTTTCGGAACAACAATTGATTTTGGACGATCTTCACGAAATTCGTCTTGGAGAGTGAACTACGACCACGATTGAATTCACCATACCATCAATAAATACTGGTGCTTGATGGAGCTCAATCGCCAAAAATTGAATTGAGTTCATCCATGCTGTTGTTGCTGAGTTAATCCACGTCGAAAGTTGTAAAAAATAATCGTACGAAAATATTCACGATTTAATTCCATTTTTGGGCCGAGATGAATCTTTTAAGTTACTGTAAACAACACAAGTAGTGCTCGTATGTCAAAACGTTCTGAGTATGTATAACCTCAAAAATGTCCAACTTTACGATAGAGTTGTCAATTGCCAGATTGCAACACTAGGGTTGCCAAATCCTGAAACATAAAAGGCATCCTATCGTACTAAATATATCAATATAGATTATTTGCTCCTCTCTGTTTCTCAGATATATAAACTCACACAATCTATAAAATTAACAAAACTGAATCGATAGAGAATCTGCTGAATTCATATAAAATGCAAAGTGGAAAATTCACCCAAAAAGTTACTACGTGATATAAACCACTGATGAGTCCAAATAAGTAGTTTTTCGTGTTCTTCAATTTTCCCTACAAATTGAATGATCAAAAAAAATTAATTTCTATACGTATTTTTTTTTTTCAGATAATTGACGTTTCAGAAAATGATCCTTTGTAGTTTTCAAAACACGAATTGATTCACAACGCCTCAACTGCAAAAAGTTATATTTCCTTTGAGACTCGTCAATAAAATCAAATGTTCAGATGTCAAAATACACATACAGTTTGTTTTCTGGAAATTCAACTCAATTTTGTTTATTTTTCAGATTGCGGAATATCATAAATCCAACAGACAGTAAGAAGCGTTGACTACCTCATAAAAAATGTTTTTCACAGAATATTACCAGCTCACTATTGAAAGTGAAAACTCCAACACAAACTATATTGAGTAGTTAACGTTTCGAACAGTTATTAGGATGAAACTCTGAATTCGGTTTGAAATTAATCAACGCTCATTTGAAATTATTCTTCATATTTAGACATTTGTGGTCACGGTAGTGTAGGGGTTAGCACATCCGCCTTCCAAGCGGAACACCGAGGTTCGATTCCCCGCCGGACCACCGTGCTGGGTAATCGCACGTTAAAAGGTAAGGCCTAGTTAATCCATTGCTCGCACAAGTTTTGACTTCTGAGGGTTGACGTTCGTCAGCTGATTAACGGCACAAACAATTTCAAACAATTTTTTTATTTCTAGCAATTTGATTGATACTTCAACTAATTCTATATTGTTCATTATTAATACTAGTGGTATACAGCAAAAAACTTTTAGGACTCATGCAGTGAAGAGAAACTGTCAGAAGAATTACTTTGTACGATCGAAGTGAAAAAATTATCTCTTATTGATTTTTGTTGCAAAATCAGAATATATTTTTCAATTTTATTTATTCACGTTTGTAATACCTGTTTTTTTTAGTAAAATTACAAGAAAAACTTTCAAATCTCCAAAAATATTTTACAAAGAATTAATTACAACCGCGAAAAATAACTGAAATATTGTAAATCAACATCAAATTCATAAAAACCGAACAATTTAATGAACTTGAAACTCAAAAACAATATCATTTTCTTTTCATTTGCTTCTACGCGATGACTTTTATAAAGTATTCGTATTGGTTTTTCGCAGTTTGTCTTCGATCAAGAACCGCCTACCCGATACTGATGATGCCCAATAGCTGGTGGCCGTCAAATTGAAATCAAATCGTGTATAAATCAGAAAAATATTCAATTGCTCCTTATAGATTTATGAAAAGGTGTTATTTCAATCAAATTTGTAGAAAAATTCAATTTAATGTGAAGTTTTTGAACCAATGATCGAAAGATGGTGAAACGTGAAACTATCATATACGCTCATAAAAAACTACAAAATTGGAATGAAACCATTATTAGAAGTCAAAATAACAGGTTTTTCAAAAAGTTCTTTAAAATATACACATTTATTATCCATAAAACTAACAAATCGAAGAAAAAATATACGAGCTGGTTAAGTTTAGTGACTAGATAAAATTTTTCGTAATCAAAACAGTACCTACAAAATTCATGCTTTCTTTTCAATAATATGGCCTAACAGATCATACACCTGACTCTTGCACTAATAATTTCTTCATCAGTATTTCATTAGCAATACTTTGTATCACAGCCTGCAATGTCAATATTTAATAGGAGAGGCAGAAAGATATTCACAACAATGATTTCCAGTTCAAGAAATGATTGCAATTTCAAGAACTTCATCACTTTTATAATTTTTTTACCTCAAAGAATATTCCATAAAATGCAATTGAGACCTTGAGGATGTACATGAATTCGTTGGGCAACCAATTAATGGATATTATAACTCACCACACATTTATAAACGAGACAACATAATTATTTTTGAAGTGCAAAATATTTCCTTTTGTAATACATGGTTCTCACAATAATTTGAATGTCATGGTTACCGTCTGCATATAAGATCGTAATGATAACTGTTATGAATCATTTAGAAAAATTTGAAAGAATGTTATTTTTGAGTGAAAATATTCAATAATCATTGAAGTTGTGAAATCAAACATCAGACTAGCTGATTATATCTGATATAGATCGAATAAAATACTCAATGAACTTAAAAAAAAATCCAAAATACAATTTTATTTATTTAAGTTTCAATTGCAAGTTTTTTTTACAGTTTCACATTTTCTTTATAATATTGAGAATGTTGTTTGAAGTATTTTTCATGAATTTTACTATTATTCTTCAGTTGAAAAGACGACATCTGATTTCCCGATACATTATCACTTCGATAAAAAATAATGGCTGCTTGATATTTTCACATATGCTTCGTTCATTATCGTAATGATTTCTTGAATTTTCGAGTTTCTCCTATTTTACATTTCGGGAATCAATTTCATATTCTCCAAAATATTGTGATCGATCAGAATGTCAATTAGTGATTAGTTCAATTAGTAACGTGCATGAAGCTGCGTGGAATTTATTAATTGAATACTGTGTTATCCTGTGAAACTTTTCGTTTAATTGAAAACGGTGAGATAAATAATTAACAATAATTGATTCAGACGGATCGATGAAATACTCGTTGTTAGACAATAATTCAATCGGATAAATGCAATAAAACAATGATTTATGTGGAGAACTTTTCCAATAATGATGAATTATATTTCCAGGTACTATCGTTTGAAAAAATTAGGTTCCAGAAAAACTTGTGTTGAAAATGTTTTCAAAACTACAGGTAATAATATTTATTGTGTAAGAGAAGAATGGAAATATACTTTTCAATTTTTCATATCAAACTTGATAGTTTTTTAAACTTCATCAGTAACTTTCAGTATTTTTCAGAATACTATTGAATGTTTAGTATCTGAATGTCTTTGAAAATTTTTGTATTTTCTCTTATCCAAACATTCTTTAGTCGAAAACAGAAATAATGTGATAACGTTCTTTCACTGATTAATATTTTTGTAAGAATTCTACAGAAGCAATTAGTGTATAACGAATATGATTGGAATTAAACTACTCTCCATCATCAATGAATGAATGGCAAAGTTGTAAATTTATATAAATAACATAATTCCGTCGAAAACGTTTCAAGTATGTCCATATTTATGCATCTGTTTCATCTGTGTTTCTGTCTGTATGCCAATAATTATTGAAAAACAAGTGATTTCTTCAATGAATCAATTTCGAAATACTGATGAAACAGTTTTCCTACGATCATAAACAGACTTTTCAATCTGTCATATTATCTTGTACGTATTATTTTGATAACTGTATATCACTTTGTAGTTTATCATTATTCTATAAAAAACGTCAAAAAAACTGAGAAAACATTGAAAATGTATCCCGATAGTCGACAACCTCATCGATCTTTGTTCATAAAAATCTTGCCGAGTTTGGTTTGTTGGAGAAACCAAAAGGAAAATAGGGGGCTGAATGAATGGCCAATCTGAAGTACATTCAATCAATGTGGTATAATTCACTTCGAATTTCTATTTCCTAGGACTAGGTAACGTTTTGATTACAGCTGGCAGATTATATCATCATCGCCCCGTCATCTTATAGATAACATCATCATATGTACATAGTACAACCACTTCTCTCTTGACGATCTATCAAGTGATAACAATCAGCTAATATGTCTTACACTACTAGGTTATAGCAAAGCGTTCGATACAATTGACCATAATTTACTATACGGAAAGCTATTATACTATGGATTTGCTGAGGATGCTGCCAAACTGATTAAAGAGTAACTCACAACACGTACTCAGTCAGTTATCATTGAAACTTCTATATCAAATGCCAGGCCAGTGACTCGTGAAGTTCCACAAGATTCAATTCTTGGGCACCTACCATTCTCACTATATAAAGCAAATTCTCACCAAAGTGTGGAAACTTGTACAATCCACCACTATGCTGACGACACGCAAATATATACAGCTATTTCAGCCGAAAATATCACTCAGGTCCTCAGTAACATCGAAAAAGACCTTCAATCCTTATTTGACATATCTGCAGCGCATAACCTCAAACAGAACAACTAAACATTAATAATCAGAAAGAAAGAAGTTGCAAATTTCTAGGTACAATTATTATTGATAGCAATCTCAGATGTGAAGAATGCATCACTATGATCTGCTCCATATTGAATAAACATTACTTCGCAATGAAAAATCTGATGAGTTGCCTTGATACGGAGGGTATAATTTCTGTGTGCTATGCATTGATTTACTCGACTATAAGTTATAACATCGTAGTTTATGGTTTGGCCATCGATAATACCAGAATTTTTTCAGCACAAAAAAGGATAATTCGCCTGATGTTCCATTTGCATTATCGAGAATCCTGCAGAAATATCTTCAAAGAAAAAAAATTCTAACTTTCACGAGTATTTTTTTGTACAAACTTCTGATTCACACCTACATCCACAAAAACAGTCTTGCAAAATTCAAAATTTCACAACTACCAAACTCGCAAAAAAAATGAATTCAGACTAGAACTAGCCGCATACAACATCTATAAAAAATTCCCAAAATAGGCAGGCACGAATTTCTACCATTTATTACCCCGCGAATTAAAAAACCAGTCGAACCTGTCCAGATTCAAGTCTGGACAGGTTCGACTCCTGAATGCATTCTATAATATAAAGGAATTTATGATGTGGTGTCAGAGTCCTACTGACGATTTAAATTCTATTGGATAGTTTTATATGATAATTCTTATATTTTACGGACATGATTAATTTTCATATTTTATTTTAGCATTAAGCAATATGTAACTATGCTATTTTGACATGTTAATCCAATGTTCAATTGGTATCTGATCAATAAACTTCTATCTAACTATGGATTTGCTGAGGATACTGCCAAACTGATTGAAGAGTAACTCACAACACGTACTCAGTCAGTTATCATCGAAACTTCTATATCAGATGTTAGGCCAGTAACTCATGGAGTTCCACAAGGTTCAATTCTTGGGCCCGTACAATTCTCACTATAAAAAGCAAATTTTCACCAAAGTGTGGAAATTTGTACAATTCATCACTATGCTGACGACACGCAAATATATACAGCTTTTTCAGCCGAAAATATCACTCAGGCCCCCAGTAGCATCGAAAAAGAGCTTCAATCCTTATTTGACATATCTACAGCGCATAACCTTATACTCAATCCATCAAAATCAGTAACAAGGCTGTTTGGTTCCAAGTCAAAGCGTGAGCAAATATGCGATAACTTCAACATAAAACTAGCTGGAACAGCGTTCGAAGTCATTGAAGTCACCTAAATTCAGGATTATGGATCGATTCCAAACTCAGATTCATTAAATATATCAGTCACCTTTGTCAAACCTCATATAACGTACTACAGCAGCTATACCCCAATCGGAATATCCTACCCACTAAACTCAAGCTTGAATTATCTGAGACTCTGGTGATATCCAGAATATCATTTTGCAATAGTGTATATGGTCCTGCATTACTTCAGGCTGATTCTGCTCGTTTGCAACGAATTCAGAATTCATATATTCGATTTGCAAATGGAATTCGAAAATTTGATCACATTAGTGGCAAGTTTGCAGATTCCCGATGGCTAAACTTCGAGAAAATGCGTCAACTTCATCTCCTTAGTATCATACATAAAGTTTCCATTACTGGTCATCCCACGTGTCTTTTCAAAAGACATATAACAATGCGTAGCCTGAATCAAGTGAATACCAGGAAATGCAATCGACTTCTTGTACCTGAACACTCTATTGCTCTATTTACACGAAGTTCCTCCTAGGCTCCCAAAAGAATATAATTCCTTTCCTAATGAATTCTGGGATTACTCTCTGTATAATTTCAAAATTAAATTGAAAGTGAGACTCCGCCTACTCTAGATGTATCACTTGGTAAATGGACGTGCTACTACAAATATGTTTTTTTTGAGTTGTTTGTATTAGATGCCAACCTATCTAATCATGTTCAATATATTTCAATTGCTATAGTCATTATTGTTGTGTATATACAGGGTGTCCCATCTCAGACGAGCCACCCCGTATATTTCTCATCCCATAGTGAATGGAAAAATTTCCCGTGACAAGTGACATGTAGATACTACTCACTTAATAAAATTTGAAACTTCCACGTGGTCCTCTTCAAGGCACAACAGGTGGATTCCGATATATATA
>WOGR01010105.1:0-11057 GCA_015342045.1 Leptinotarsa lineolata
ATCAGATATCATTCACAGGATTTCTACACAATATACTAAATGAAAGGTAAAAATTTTACCTAAATGGAACTCAGTCATCCTCACTGGTAGACACCGATGTTTCTCCGTAAGACACTTACCTTAAGGCTCTTCAGTATCAATCGGGATAATATTATGAGAAAAAGGCACACAATTTATTCATAAGTTACGATTTTTATGTTACGGAATAAGTTTGATCTACTTATGTCATCGATGGCATCGTAATGACATTCATTCACTCATTTGATTAAATCTCAGCCAAGAGGAATTTTGTTCAAATTGAAAGGGTTACATTTTTAGTAGAGATTAATTTTTGGGAAAGAAAGTTTTTGGCTTTCTGCTACTCCATCTTGATACAAAAAAAAATGTGGGAATCTTCCAAAGAAAGGAAGGTAGCAATCAATTTTAAAAGAAGTAACTCTGAACATAGATGTGTAGGTCATGCAAAGAAGTAACTTTCAGACACGAAATGTGTTGTCTGAGTTTCTTGAAACTCTTCTTATAATATAGTGAAATTAATTTCACTCAGGTTGGGAAATCTTCTCAAAACTCAACTTTGACTTTTATATTTCAAATGTCGTAAAATTTTCAATAACTTGTTTTCTGTTAGGATTTTGAATGAGTTTTATTTTATTTGTTTGAAACTGTGTTCAACAATGAAATATACTGTACAGGACGATAAATTGATAGATCGCCACTCGCAACTGACTATTGAAAACAAACATTGAAATTGTATTTTGCTCTAATCACTTTGAAATATCAACTAAAATAAGATATAAACACTATCCCACAAAGTATGTTCATTATATGCAAGTAAAGTACAACACACCTAAAATAAATAAATAACTCTCACAATGATGCAGGATTGGACTCAGGAGGAGAATGCAACCACCAGAATAATAAAAATAATGATTTTGATCGAGAAAAAAGTGTGTATGTGACATCAAATGACGAACGTCATCAAGGTGACGATCATGTATTAGAAATATTTTGATCTATCTACAGACGTCTCACGGTAATCACCATATTTAATAATAATAATAATAATAATAATAATAACTTTATTCACAAGAGTAAGAGTACGTTTGTTTTATGAACTTCAATCTAGAAGATTTATTACGAAATTTCTATCATTTTCTAATATGAATTTTTTTCAATTATTTTTTGAACAATGACTTATGAAATATATTTCTTCCAGTGTTGTATTATAAAGTTATGCAACAGTGAAAGGCTATGCTCTTTGTTATATTGATTTTTTCACAATGACTGGGTAAGCGAGTTTTTCACGATGTCGAGTGCTATACTTGTGATTTCGGACTGGTGCTTTATTTTTGCTAATGTGGTATTTATATAACCTATAGTTATTTATTTGTGTTTTAGCACCTTTTTTATAGATTGGAGTGTCGTTTTAAACGCGTCAGAACAGATACCCAGTGATAAACATTTATTTATAATAAACACCAATGGTTGAAGTATAAAAGGTAAAATAGATTTAAGTTTTTTCGCTCTGATTTCAGCGATACCAACTGACATTATTTTTTAGGTCACCAATAAGAGAACTCAATTCTTCTGTATCAGTTGGTGTTAAGACTAGTGACTTGACAAGAATATCGCTAACTGATGCAAAACTATCATTTGTTACTATTTTGTGGTCGTTTCAATTGATTCTATTTGTTTTGTTTTACTTTCACTCCCTGTGAGTTCTTTTACTATTTTCCATAATTGGTCAGTGCTTTGTTTGTGTATTTTTAACTTATTTTTGTAATAGTTTTGTTTAGCTTGATGAATTACATTCGTAAAACTATTTTTGTAATTTTTGTATTGGTTTTTCAATAAATTACTATTGGGATATTGTTGAGAGCTATTTTAATCTTTCTTCCAAAATTTTTTTTAACTTCAGTACAATCGTTAAGAACTTCAGAAATCGTGAATGTGAAATTGTTCATTGCCTCATTTGGATCGTGTATTGAATAAATTATGTCCCATTTCGTGTCTTCTAATTTTCTGTGTACAGGAACTGAATTTTCTTCGACCATTGTATTGTTCCAATGACAGTTACCTTTTTTCCTATTTAATCGTCTTCGTATCTGTTATGGTTTAGAATATAGCAATGTTACCACATGATAAAAGAAACGGCCTGTATTATCAATAACTTGATAATTACGATAATTTGCTGATATTTTGTTGTTGAATTGAATCGAAGTGAATAAAAAATTTTGTTTATCTCAAAATAACACTCAAATTATTTTATTTTGTAGCCAACCGATACAATTTAATTATACCCTGTAACGAAAAATTCTACAAATTTTAACTCTGATACTGCCTTCTTTACAATAACAGCGTAGGTAACATAATACAACATAAACAAAGGCAGGTAGATGAAATAAAATTCGAAGATATCAGAAAAAATCATAAATATATAATAAGTGTGTTCGTTCGGTTTCTGTAGGTTTTCTTATTGTTGGCATATATATAAACTTGGGCGTTATGGCTGCAGAGACGACGGAGGAGAGGCGACATTTATTACAATTTACTGCTATAGTGTAAATTCCAATACCTACTTCGACCATCAACAGTTCAATATTATTCTTTTATCCTTTTTTTATGCATCGCTTCTCGAGTATTCGAGTTATTAGGATTCTTTATCGAAGATAATCTGATTATTGCTGGTTTGGAACGAGAACATATTTTGAATTTGTTTTTAACAGTGAATTTGTCGCGTATTTAACTGTACGAAGTATTATAAGTTTGAAAGAGAGTCAAATAAAAGTTCTTTATGATTGAAATACTTGAAAAAATTATTTTTCAGTTTCATTAGTGATAGCAGTACCTACCCAACTGCTAGAAAACTAAAAAACAGTGGTAATTACCGATTAATAAACAGTTTCTCGTTCACAAACACAAAATGATAAATCACGTTTTGATATATTTCAGGGTGAGTCAGTTAATAGATGAAAAACCAAATTATTTTTGAATAAACAATTGCATCGGTTGCAGATTGAATCAAAAAACGACATTTTCTTACAGGTATATCATCATATTTGCGTTGTTTATCATGCTAGAAGTGACAAATAGCCCAAAAAAGTCAGAAATGCCTGATATTTTTATAAACAAATACAAATAACAATTGATTCAAAATAGTAACAAATTTGTCAAAAAACTCATTTGAAAGATCTGTCAATTTTCTATAAAAATGTATTCAATGTTTATTTTCATATTTTCAATAGTTTTAAAGTTATATTAATTTTTTTGTTTACAAATCGAGTGGTTGATACAACTTTTCTAGCACATAATTTTCAAAAGTGAAATAATTTTTCGAAAGTTTGAAATGTATGATTATTTTTGTAATTTTTAGCAGTTTAAGAAAAACGGTATATCGTGGTTGGAAATTTGTTTATTTGGTAAAAAATAAAATTATTAATAAATAAACTGTTAATTTGAAGAAGAATGTCAATTATGATTTTTGAAATAGAAAACATTTCTCTGCTAATTATTCAATCATTTGAAATATACAAAATCGACATAACAATACGTCGATTATTCATTTTTTGTAAGTATAAAAATATCATGATGAACACAATAACGATTTATTTTTAACTTTCATAACGTAATGTTATCCAAGTACATTGATAAAAAAAGCTCCATGAAGCGAAACATTTTTTGGAAAATTATAGGATTTTTTGAAGTATTCAAAGAAAACACAAGTCAAGTAAAATATTGTTAAATAATAATTACCTAGCTTTTTCACTTCGATATTTTTTCCAGAAAGAATCAAGTTTTTTTTAGTATTCAGAATATACCGTAATTTTTATAAAATTTTAAATCATTATTCAATAGTCAAAAAATATTGTTTGTGGCATATGTAATATATTTTCGGTGGTTAATTGAAATTATAAATAATAGAGATAAGAGTATCGGGAGTTGATTTTTTTTTAATTTCTTTCTCTTTAAGTATCTTTTTTTAGTAGGTTCCTTAATTCTTTATAGTTTTTGAAATATTTGCAAAAACCTTAATAAATACCTCTTTTAATATCTTAGTTCATTTTCAAATTATATTCCTAATGCAAATTATAATTTTTCCTGGGTTCGAAGTTTTTTTAGCTTTAGGTATGTCTGTCTCGGTTGATTCTCCTCTATCTCGTTTTGTGTTTTCCTCTTACATATCAGTATTATGGGTTTGATTCCGGCCTCCACCAGATATTTTTCTTGAGAGAATTTATCTGGTTGAAGCTGGGATGATTCTGGAACCGTGTTAAGAATCACACGTTGAAAGGTAAGACATTAGCTTGCAAAAGTTTCTCAACTTCTGAGAGTTGTCGTTATGTATGGGGGCGACAGCTGATTAACGGAAAAACAGATTTCGAACAGATTTTTCAAACAGATATGAGTGTTTCCACCATTCCAGGTAAGAGTTTTTCGTATGTATGTGTGACGTCATTTAAACTAAAGACATGCCTCTGACTTTTACAGTAAATCCTTCCCTCTATCTTGCCACCAGATACTTTTTATTGCGTTATCTTCAGGTATGTAATCTTGTGAAATGACCAACTTTATATTTTTATTTTCCTACGTTGTTTAGAGTTTCTGATCTCACTATTCCAGAAATTAATTCTGTTAGAACGGGTCTGACTCTGTGTAATATGGGTTTCCCAATTCTGTATATTTCTGTAATGTCTTTATCCTCTGAAATGATATTTAGGTTTGGACGAAAGCTTTCTTAAACCTCAAGGTACATATTCTGAGTATTATCCTCATCCAGTCCGTAGATAATAAGGTTGAATCTTTTTGCTCTACCTTCTATAGCTTGGGTTCTTATTTCGAAGGCCTTGCACTTTCTTTTCAGTTCATCAACAGTAGTGTTAATGTTTTCGAAGTGTGATTCGACCACATCCTTGAAGCTTCCAAATTCATCTCAAAGATCGCTGCTCTGTTGGACAATATGAATATTCTATTGTTTAATTTCAGCAATAATTCTAAAATATCCTGAGACTGCATTATATACCTGTACTGAATATAGCTTATCAGCAAAAGTTTTTTGCACGGGAAAAAACCAAAACAAAAACAAAAAAAAACTATCTATTTCAGATTGCTTTTTCCACAACTACTCAAAAAAACAAAATAAATGAGGAGCGATATCAAATACGTGTTCATTATACTTGTTTGAATAGGAAGAAAAAATTACTGAATTAGACCATAAATATCACTGAACTGAATAAAAATTGAAATACTCCATTCATTCAATTGTTTTGATTCCATGGGATAAAAAACTCATTTTCTGATATTCTGCATGATTTTTTTGTCCGATACCAATGATTTTGGTATACTACAGCGGCTTCAGGACCCACATATGGAGTTGATGATTCGTGCCTGGGTACATTTGGGCTCAAGCTGATGAAATAATTAGTAAAATAACCGTCGAAGTGCTGCTGTGAGTTTTTTCAGATATTTTTCTTGAAGCCGAAAAGTGAATGTACAATTTGGATAACAACAACCAAAAGTGTTCAACTTGCTCTTTACCTTTTTTATTGTTCCATTCACAAATAATTTAGCCCATATCTTCTATCAAAATATTCAGTGTTTGTCTTAATTGAAAAAAATTCTCCTGCACTTGAACAAAAGTACTGTTTCCTTAGTTTGACCAACATGCTTTTTTTATGAAAAATGAGAAATGAAACTTTCTATGTTTTCACCACTTTGTAACTAACTTAGTGTAGTTTCGTCCTATAAGGACATTTTCAAACTTATACATTAGAGGACATTTTCAAACGTATACATTGTAGTTTGAAAACGTCATTATAGAAAGAAACTACAGTAACGTTAGATACAAATAAAAATGGTAAAAAACATAGAGCGTTTCATTTCTCATTTTTCATGATGATTTCCAACCACATTCTATTTTTCAGGTTGACAAACTCTTCTTGAAGGTAATAGCAATTGGGAAAGCCACTTCTTTGTTCAAATTTTCGAAAAATCGAACCAATCCGTTGGTGTTCAAATCTGTGTGTGATGTAAAGATCAACGTGCAATTCCTAGCACTTGGGTATTTGGATATATGCAAGAAATACACACGTTGACTCTTGATCTTTCTGAGGAGAAGAGGTTTTACAAAGACACTATCTAAGTTTTTGTTTTTTGAGTAACATTCTTAAAGATGATTAAGAAAAGAGAAAAATTGCGTAAAATAAAGCAGTGAAAGTTACGAAAATGAAACAATTCAGCCCAACACAAGAACTTTTCTCAAACACCAGAACTGCGAAACTCGCCTTCCACCAATCAAGTGGGCATCTTCAGGAGATGAATAAATCTAATTCCTTACTGTACGAACGATCTGCTGTCCGCTGTCACGTTCAACTTTTCGAAAATACGATCTAAACCATTAGTTTATCTTGGTTCATATGGTAGTTCTGGTATTTGGGAAAAGTACTCGTGTTGGATTCATTCAATGCCAGAATTTCCTTTCAAAACAATTTAATGATGAAAGCGAGAAGATCGATTAAAAATTCTTGGTGCACATTGAAACACCTTGCAGTAGATTCAGTTTTTTCTCCAACAAATACACAATACGTATATATATATATATAACGTAGTTCCGTCCCATCCTGAAACCAGTTCCATATAAATCGTCGACAAATTTACGTTTATTATCGTTAATTATTCGCCAATTTAATCCGAACGGCTCAAAAAATAAATCAGATCTTGTTATATGGCAAACGTCAATAGTTCCAATCACTAAAATTCGCAAAATATTTATATAAAAAGACGTTTGATGTCGAGCCGCTCACGAGGAATACCTTTAGAAATATGCCGTCGAGTCGCATAGCCAGGCGAATTTTCCCACCCTTGAAATCTTTCACTCCAAATACTTCGAGACGATCAAATATTATTAGGACGATCTTACCAAAAATGTGCTAATTAGAAGGCCTTCGACCCGACTCTGTCATTGTCGATGAATTTAAACGATTCAGTTGATACTGCTCACAATGTGAAACGTGGGATAGGACTGAATTTGTACACCCGTTATAAAAGCATTTTACAAAATCAAATGTATGTTACGTGAATCATATTTGTCCTATTATCAATAATACAAGCATTGCATAGCAACCTTTAATGACTAGAACAGAAACCGATTTATATGAGAAATAATATATTCTGTATCTTTTCGGAAAACTATCCCTACAAAAACTATAGAAAAAATGTTCAAACAATAGTCTTTGGAAGCCCTCCCCACTGAACCTATACAATTACTTTCAGAACCTGGATAAAATGTGAAAAAGATCAAATTAACTTCTAGCCTGAAATGAATTTTTTGAAAACACTTCTCCTGCAGTAAACCAAAAATACTGTCTGACCTCATTCAGTGTTTTCAGTGGATCAACTCACTTATAGACTCTTAACAAATCCACTGCCACTGTTTCTGATGTATTTTCACCAGAATAAGTGAGGCCGTTGCCAAAAGCTCCGCCGAGAAAAAACAGCAAACCGAAAAGTCGCAAAATCAAATCTGCTGTGCTTACTGACACATCTATTGAAGACGAAATAGCTGCTATAGAAGCTGATAGGAAGTCGAGCAATGTGGAAATGTGTAATTGAATGAAGAAAAGAAGAAACCTAAAAAAGCCAAGAAGACTGAAAAGAACAAGGGAACAGGTGATGAGAAAGGATAGTCAGAAAATAATTATGTTTGCTTGGTTTGCTTTGAAGCCTATGCAAACAAAAAATCGAATGAGCAGTTGGTCCATTGCCTAGTATGCATAGGTTGGTCACACATAGATTATACTGTGGTCGAGGAGCACTTCGTTTGCCACAATTGTCTATCAGATTAAATTAGGATTTTTGACTGATTTATAATATGATTAACCTTAAAATGACTCTATAATTACTTATAAGAAATAAATACTTGTTATGGAAATGTTATATGTTGTTTTTGTTGGTACTTGATGTTTTGAAAGATGATTATATGTGTAATGCTATTTCAAATTAGTCAAATACTCTAGATACAAAGCTGTCACAACTCACCTCGATACCTGTCACAACTCATCTCGATGATAGGAGAGTTGTGACAGAAGGAGTAGTCTCTGTATCAGTTGATTTTTTCAAAAACCATAACACTTCAATTAATTTTGATAATTGTGGAATGTTTCTTGAGCGAGAGATGTCCCTTAAAGTAAATATTGTCTCCTCGTTCTTTCCTACCAATGTGTAGGTACCATGGAGGAAAATTATTATCACCTACTATTCTGAAGCAGTCTGACTTGGATTTTTTGACATACATTCCAATATCATTTTCCTTGTACTATATAGTTTTTCAGGTCCGTCCTCTGCTGGATTTTTGTAATCCTACTCCAATTACCTTTAACATTTCATGTACAATTTTATATTTCTGGAAATCATGAACCTATTAGTAACTTTGTGCTATGATGAATCTTTCACAAAGTTGAAATTTTTACACTTTGGTACCATGATTCCTTCTTTAGTCATTTTATTTTGAATTAAAATGTTCAGAGCAGAGCTCCCAAATATACAAAAAAAAGTGTAAAATTGCAAATAAAAGCATAAATAACCAAGTGAACAAATATTTATAATACTTATATAGACAATAAGTGAAAAATAACAATGGTTCTCACACGTGAAATTAGAGAAGAAATTCAGTCAGCAGTAAATTTCGCAGTAAATGATTGTCTAAAAAGTGATTCATTTATTAAAGTGATAGTAAATAATGTGTCGAATGCCGTAGAAAAAAACCCTGGAAAAGAAACTGACCAATATGGAAAAAGAAATAAACGATATGAAATTTGAATTTAGCGAGGTGGAAACGAGATATGAACAACAGATGTGCTATCTTGAAAATTCAGTGCCTAAAATATCAGAAGAAAAAAACAAAATCGAAATCAAATTTGATAATTTTGATCAAGAAACTCCAAAACACAATCTACGACTATTTAATGTTGTTAAAAACTCCAATGAGGACACTAGAGAAGGAGTGTTAAAATTATGTAACACAAAAATGAATTGCAAAATTGAAACAGAGGACATCGAAACTTGCTATAGAATTGGAAACAGAGAAAGAAGAAACAGATATATTTTTCTGAAATTGAAATCACATGAAATGAAGTTGAAAATATATGATGCCAAAAAATTGCTAAAGGGAACAGGGATAGTCATTAGAGAAGACTTGACACAACATAGAGTAGCTCTACTTAATAAAACTATCGAGAAAGTAGGTCTGAAAAAATCATGGACAAATGAAGGGAAGATTTATGTTGGAATAAACAATATAATTGTATTATTGAAATCTTTCGAAGATCGTAACAAACTTTTTCGCAAAGTTTGAAATTATTGAACTAGTATAGCATTTACAAGATAAGTTTTTGAATACATACATTTTTATATTTTTTCATTGTATATAGGGAAACAAAGGCTTTTCTCGTTATTTTTTTCTCAGTTCTACATTCATAGCAAAAATGTTACAATTATTAAATTCAATAGATGCAAACGACCACGGAAAAATATGTACAAAAGTTGTTGACGATATAGTGAAATACTTAAAGTATGGGGGAGAGGAATGTAACAGTGGATTAGGTATCATACACTTCAATATAAGAGGCCTACGTAAACATTTTGATGAACTTTTGGTCCACATAGCAATGCTGAAAGACGCAGTGGACATAATTTTTTTTTCGGAAACTAGAGAAATACAATCAGTAAGTGATTTTTATTTACCAAATTACACAATGTATTATAATGAATCTAAGGTTAATAGATGTGATGGAGTTGTAGCCTATGTGAAAAATACAATATCAGCAAACGTGAATATAATTTCCATAAATAACAATAAATTTTTGAGACTAACCTTTTCCTTATTTACTCCAAAGGGAAATCACACAGTAGGAATAACAGGATCTTACCGATCCCCGGCAACACAAACGCAGGATTATATCACAGATTTAGAAACATATTTCTCAATGATAACTGCACAAAATATGAAAGATATAGAGGAGATATAAATATAAACCTGCTAGATGAGAGTTCAACCGATACAAATGACTATCTGAATATTTTGAATGCAAACGGGTTTATCTCATATATCAATGAACCCACAAGAATTAGTTAAACTAGTGAGTCAGCTATCGATCATATATTAATTACACAAAAAAATCATTTTTCAGAAACTATTATTGAACCATTTCTTTTCAGAACACATATAACAGACCATTTTACACCTTTCGTTCAAATCAAAGTTCTTGAATTTGACAAAACTAAAAATACAACCTCTCAGATAATTGCAAAAATGAATTGTGAAAAACTAAATTCATACTTGTCAAGAGAACATTGGGACGACACTCTTGCTATTAACGAAACACAACTAGCTTATATTTCTTTCACTATTAAATTAATTATTCACATAAGCTCTGCAACTGAACTTACTCTCAATACATCAAAAAGTAAAAAAAAAGCCATGAATAACTACGGATTTAATCAACTCCATAAAGCAAAGGAATATGTTGAAAAAAAGAGTATTATGACATTATTCATTTGAGTTGAAAAATGAGTATAAATCTCATAGAAATAAACCTAATGACCTACTGAGAAAAATAAAAAATGACTTTTATAAAAACAAAATTCATGAAGCAAAAGGCAACTATAAAAAAATGTGGGGAGTAATAGATGAAATAACTCAAAATAAGTCTAAGAAAAACCAATTCAAAAATAATACATTTACTGACGAGAATAACATAACCATCACAGAAAATAATACAAAAGCAGCTCTTTTCAACAATTTCTTCACTAATGTGGGTAAAAAAATGTCAGAAAAAATTGCAAAAAGTACTTTACCTCGAGAATTTTTAAACAATTTCGCCATCCACTTTATTTCTAGAGCCCGTGACTGTAAAAGAAATAATTTGCCTAATTTCACAATTGAAAAATAAGTGTTCTTCCGGTCCTGACCAAATTTCTTCTGAAACCATAGAGGCCATAACAAACCACATTTTGGAACCTTTAGTACATATTATAAATTTATGCTATTCAACAGGTAGTAT
>WOGR01010106.1:0-11056 GCA_015342045.1 Leptinotarsa lineolata
ATCTGGACTACTTTTCCGAAAATCTAGGGGCTGTAAGTGAGGAACAAGGAGAACGGTTCCATCAAGACATAAAAGAAATGGAAAGCAGATACCAAGGTCGGTGGAATGTTAACATGATGGCAGACTACTGTTGGATGTTAAAAAGGGAAAATTCACAAGAACACAGCGAAAAAAGTACCAAAAGAAGCTTTGACGGAAAAAGAAAGCGGTTTTGCAAAGACTTATAATCACTTTGCAAACACTTGTGTATCACTATTATGCTTAGTTTAGCTATGTGGCATTGTTTTTTTGCTTTTACTTTATGTTAAAATAATAAAAATAAATCCACAATTACTCGTTTTTTGTACTTTTTCAATTATTTCATCCTTAATTTGGAGACAAATCTTACGTGATAGATAAAAAGAAATGTCACTTTTGAAATCAGCGCAAAAAACTATATAAAGATCAGTTAACGAAATCAAAACAATTTTTTAAAAAAATTTTTTGCAGACCTGTGATTATCGATGTTGAACACAATCTTGAATTAGTTCAGAATTATTTTTTATTTTTTAATTTTTGTTGCTATTGAATCTTCTTTTTTAGTTTTTTTTAACTAGTATTTATTACATTCTACTTTGTCGGCCTCTCGTTGAATGAATCGCTCTTGAATTTTCTCCCATAATTCAGGAGTTCGTGTTAAGTTATGAATCGATAAATTACTGAAGTCAAACGCATTTTTCTTACGTATTCACACGCCATCTGGCCTCTGCATTCGAACATTACGAACTTATATAACGTGTACGATTTTTTCCTCTTCGAAATGCATATAGTGGAATGTTGTTAAATGCGGCAGCTTATTTCCGCAGATGCCTAAGATAGTTACGTTAACTCGATATCACTTTAATTTACTTCTTCTATACAGACAGGTAACAACGTACTGCTTAAATCTATTGAACGGTTACTCACTTATCTCGGTTTAATTATGTAATCTCAGTAATGTCAGTACTTGGTAGTTTATGCACATTCTGGCGAGTTTTTGTATTTCTGTTACTTATAATCTCTAGTTTTTTTGTTGAAATCATTCTTCATTGAATACTGCAAAATATCTCACCGTTGTCACAAATATATCCATAGAAAGATATCGCGGATCTTAAAAAAACTCCCAAAATGCCCAAATTAAGTTTTTATTAAAAGTAAAATTGAAGACTCTGGCGTAGAATAAATCCAAAACAAGCACTTTTCTACTTTTCTCAATCACCAGAAATGCACTACTCTTCTTGATGCGCGTTTTCACCTCCTGAAGACGCCAATTTGGTTGGTGGAACGAGCGTCGAGATGAGTATTGCATTTCTGATGCCTGGGAAAAGTGCTTGTTTTGGATCAGTTTTTGTTAACTAAACGTGTTTATTGATAAACGTATTCAGGTAATACTTCATGAGATTTTCACTAGACAGTCTAATAACCAGATTGGTTTCATTATATAAAAGCTTTTTCAGGAATGATCCATTCTGCGTGAATACGCCTCAAGAAGCTATTGCATGTTGCAATTTCGTGAACTGTCGAGTGAAAATCTCACAATAGTGTTTTACTTAAACCCATCATCATGAATTTTCATCAATTTCTCCATCACATATGTTTATTAATAAAACACTCTCTTCACTTTCATGTTCAGTAAGCAAAGAAAAACGTGTGCGTCCCCACGCGATATACTTCTCCTCATCGCCCTGCGGTTGCCATCGCTCGACCGTCGCGATTTTCGTTCCCGCAGACTTAGAGTGAGGATAAAGAGAAGCCAGACATACCGGTGCCGTTATGCGTTACGATACCAAGCGGTTTACCCTCCTATAAGAAGTTATCACTTCAAAAGTAGGCAGTGTAATAAAGCATTCAACTCCATTCAGCACTGAATTTCAGCAGTGCAAATATTGAACTCTCAAGTCTCATATTCAACCGTAGGGAGTCAATGGATTAACTGGAAATTTCAAACCTAGCAAAGAATCGACATCATTCACTACCACTGAGTAATTTCGAACGTGCTGAACTAGATAACGGACCGTTTTTCTCTTGTTACCGACTATTAGTAGATGGAATATATTCTCGACTGGTAAAGTTCTTTTAATTCTACATATTTTCCGCAAGTTGAGTTGGACAAAAACAGTTCGTCATGTTGTCAGCGACAATATATATTTCATAAACAGTCGATAACTTCTACAGCCATTGATGTTTGGCCATTTAGGCCAGGTGAATCAGAGATCGCGTTTGGGATTGCATAACTGCCTAGTTTGTAATCGGTGGAAATATTTTTAATTCTGGGGCACTACCAGCTTCAACGGAAAAATTATGCAAGAGGAAATGGATAGAATATCATCAGTTACTGCAGATGTGCATTTTGGTTTGATCAGGAAAAGTATGGATATGCTTGAAGACTTTTCCATTTATCAGAGCTATAGTACCAAAGTTTGCACGGTTTTGATGTTGGCTGTATGTTTGATCAGTAATTAAGGATAATTTCCAGAAGGCTAGCAAAGTATTTGTGCAAGTCAGGAATTCTCATTGATTTGTTTTAATTCGAGTAAGGACACTTATTATTGCAAAAGTTTTGACTTCACGACCTTGTTCATCGTTGATACTTGAAAATATACACCAGTTGATATTGTAGTTATTGAAATCACAAAATATAGAAATGTAGAACCTAGGATTATTCGCGAAAAATTGATGGTATTTGCAATTGACTTGAAGAGTACCCTACATTGTTTGTCGCTTGGAGGTCGATAGACGCAAGTTCTAGTGATGTGTGATTTTATCTTAAACCACTTCATCAAAGGTATTAGGGTACAGTTGATGGCAAGAGATGCCACCGCGAATAAAGAAAGAAATTAAATTTTTTTAATGAGTTCAAGATTATGAATACTACTTATTTGCTAATGATAGCGTATTGAAATAATATTTGGGTCAAGTCCTCTGATATTGGGAAAATCGATTCGAATGTTATTAAACTGGATCCAGCGACTGCTGTTATCATATTTCTTCTTTTTGTGGATTGAAGATATAGAATGACCTTGATAACTGTCGGAAACACTGGCGTTTGATAACATCTAGAGGATGTTTCCCTGAAGTCATCCACCCACTCAAAGATCCCATTGAGGAACTATTTCAAATCTGAGTAGAATGGTTTCATTCTCTGAAATGAAAGAGAGTCAGTTCAATATTTCTTCTATATTTCTCTACTGTTAGACTGAGATTTATATAAAAACTCATCATAGTTGTATCAATAATTATGGTATATGCGATGCACTGTTTGGAACCTTTGGTGTAGTAATGAATATTACTGGAGTTTTATCCCAACACCAAACCCCTCGGCACGTGTTTCAATAACCAAGTGATCACCTTCAAGAGAAAAATTAAACTGTTTACTCTCTCTCTCTCTCTCTCTCTCTTGAAGATGATCACTTGGTGATTGAAACACGTGTCGAGGTGTTTAAAATAACGGTTTGGTCTTGGGATAAAACTCCAGTAATATCAATCATGATATAATTAATATAATTATAATATGAATGTATGTTTTTGCAAAATGTCTAGAAGAGATAAGTGAGTGAACATGAAAAATGCCAAGAGTCGAAGAAAATTGAAATGTCAACTCCGAAATTGGACAATTAAACTCACAAACTCCTTCGATATACTATACGTAAAATAGCGACTATTAATTTTAACTCGACAAGTGTTGTACACAATGCACAATGCACATGCACAAATGCAAGAAAGAGAAAATTATTTGAAATTTACCTAATTTGAATAGCTGCGTAACCTATTCTTCAAGTAATAACGAATTTTATGCGAACACCTTAAAATGTAACGAATATGGAAACAAAGTGCATACTTTCTCGGGGTACATTATTATCCCACTTCTGATCAAATATCGACCCAAATCAACCCTAAGCGTTTCCAGTGTAATAACCACGTTGAACGTAAAAGAAAAATAATTTTTGTCGAATTCGAGTGTATGGAAATAGCATGTGGCTGGTATTTTTTTAACTGAAATAGTAGACTGATTGTCTCATACATAGCGTTTTTTATATAAATCACTTAATTGCTTTATATTCTGGAAATTTTGTGAAATTCCTAAGAAATTAAAAGCATCCGGAATACTACTTGTCAAGAGAAAAGAACTCAAAAAGGAAACTGGGGGTGGTGGTTTCATTACGAAAATATTAATGAGCAGTATTGCTTTTCTAAATTATCCATTTAATTACAAATTAAAATCCCACTGAAGTCATGCTTATGAAAACGGTGTTGGTATTAAATATAAATTGAAACAAGTTTAAAAAGCTTATCATGGGAAATAAGTATGGGAAGTATCTTCTTCTTCCAAATATTGAATTATTAAAAATATTAAGGACTTCACTTGAGAATTCTATAAATATATCTAGTATTTAACATATTCTACATTATGTAAATATTTCATGAAGATATTACAATTCTTATTCAATCCGGGGGCCACTGATATTCTTGCTATTATATAAAATGGCTTCTGAAAACTGGTACCCAAAAGCAATATGTTGAAAATTGAGAAGTCTGGAATTCAAGAAATAAGCTGTAACGCGACTTGAAGTTGTTGGTCTGATGTGTAAATGAGCTTTTCAGAGCAAATTCCAAGCGAGCAAATTTCTCAACTAATTTATTTTTACTTGAGAAGTCATTGGTATATGGCACAGTAGGTAGAATAAGTTGAACTTTAGGAGTTATATTATTCGAATATATGATCAACCTATTGTTTTGAACAATTTAAAACACAATGCTATTTTGGCATTGTTCCTACACACAAGAACTGGCAGATTTTCTATAATCTTCGAGACGCACGTTTCACCAACTGTTTCAGCGTCATCAGGAGATGAACTACAATGTATGAATTTGAATATATTGGATGATATTTCTCAATTTAATATGAATCCGTATAATCTTTTTTTCCCTTCGTTTAACACCCGCGAAATCAGCGTAACACAATTTTTGGTTATTCTTTTCTCCCCTCTTTTCCTAAAATTATATGAGTTTCTTCTCCACTCAAGGTTCTGGGTACACCCTCGCTTCCAACACAGTTATAATCTATACGAAGTCAATCCGAACAACTAAATAAAAGAATAATGTACCGGGTATAGGTAATACTATATAAAACCTCCCACATGCAAATAATGATTAGACCTCGTAAATTATACAACGCCGCCCATGCCATACAAAGAAACTGCCGACGTTCGGTAACTAGTTTTTATGCCATTCGAATTGACTTCGTATATACAATACAAGTTTGCTTTTGATTTCAAAGTCTAAAGGAAACTGCAGGTGAAAACAGAACTGGACTTCTTCACTTCCGGTATTGTTCTAAAATTCTCGAAAGTACCTATTAAATACATCAATAGCGAAATGCCGGCCCGTTACGCAGAATACAAACAAAAACAGGAATATGTTCTAGCAGATATCGATATTTCTGGAATGTCGTATGTAGCTTTTACGCAACACGGTTCAGGAGCGCCAAAGAAACAAACGTAGGAACGAGAATTTTTTTGATGCAGTCGTCGGCCCTCCAAGTAGACTAATAAAAATATCTCGTCAACTGTCAGTGGAGGTAATTTACCAGAGATCGATTAAAAAATATCTCAGAGCAAACTCGTCGAACACGTGAATACATCTCGTTCGGTATCACCATCTGAAAAACGCGCCCAGAATGTATTTAATTTCTTTTCGGTTAATCGGAGTGCAGATATTAATCGTCGCAAAATGATTTCTTAACGTCTTCGAGTAAATCAATTGCCGTATGTTTGATGTCTTCATCGCAACATTTGGGACGTTTCTCTGAGAAATTTCAAGATGTCACTAAGATAACTGACGACGTTCCGTGGTAAAAGAATTTGTGGGTGTGTACACATCGAAAGAAGAATAATTTCAACATCTTCGAGAATTAGGTAATGAATCGCTTCCTTTGATTGATGTCTTTATCTCAGCATTTTGGAGGTCTTGGTGTTTAGAATGGCAGAATGGAATTGCTATTGGTGAGTGCATTGAAAGCATTCAACTATGACTTTTGCAAAAAGCATCCCAAGACATTTACCTTTCTTTGTAATTGTCTGTATTGAATTGGGTTATTTGAATGGTTCTCATTTATGATTAATTTTTGTCATGAATTATTACGTGTTTGTGGACAGTTCTTAAATCTACTTCTAACTAAAATCGGTTCTTAATCAAATGGCTACTCAAAATATCGAAGTTGAATTGAATGGAAACGATTTTCCACCTTACCTTACTTCGATTATCTTTCAAATTGAAAAACCAAATACAGGGAGGTGATATTATTTCGACTATATTTTGATATGAATATTTCTGCCTATGTTTGGTGAGGTTTATTCTGTTATTGTTGAAAAATTACCCAATTCAGTTCTTCAATAACTTCATCATATTGATCATTCTCTTACGCTTATACCATATAGGTTAGTTTGGCTCAGAAGTGAGTGGGTCTATTCAACCCTCCACCGCAACCCACGAGGGTTTACTGTAGCTTACACCTAATCAATCTCGACCAAATAAATCCAGCTTCTTGACGAAGCCGATTGGTTTGTATGGTGAGTGATCTTTCAGGTCAGTTGGCAAGAGTGTGGTTCTACCAAACTCTGAAAACCTGATTCGGTCCATTGCGGGGCAGGCACAAAGTATATGCTCTGCTGATTCATCATATTCAAAACAAAGGCGACACACACTGTCTTCTAACAGTCCAAGTCTCTGCATATGATGATTCAGACGACAGTGACCTGTAAGGAGGCCCGTTAGATATCGTAGTTCATCTCTACTAAATTAACAACAACTTTTTGGTTTCTGGCTTCGAAGGTTGAATGAACGCCTTGGATTGGCCAATCCTGGAAGATTTTGCCAGAAGTCTTTAAAGCTTCTTGCCATCCAGGTGTTCAAGGTTTGTTTGGCAGAACCTGAAGCAATGCCATTGACAGGTTCTGATCCGATGAAACTACTTGCAGTACCATCCTCTGCAAGGGAGTCAGCAGCCTTGTTGCCTTCCAGGCCAGTGTGGCCAGGATTCCAGACTAGTGACAATTTGTTAAGTCTTCCTATTGAGGAGAGTAGTTTTTGGCAACTTGCTACCAATTTAGACGTTGCTCGCTTGAAAATTTTTATTGACTTTTGTGTGAGGTTGGATTCTACCAATTTCTCCGAACACAATTCAATAGCAAAAATTTTCGCTTGGAATACAGTCGTATAGGTTCCCAGTCAAGTTAGGTCACAAGTCAATTCGACCCTCCATCGCAACCCATGCGGCGGGGACAATGTTTTATAATATGTAGTACTAATGTAAGCCAAGCGCACTTATATGTACCTAACTCGAATGCATTTCAAATATTCCTCACTTTTTTTGTACTACTGCCTTTTCAACTCAATATTTATGCTCATTCACATGAAGCGAGAAAGGAATAATTGAGAATTACCATCTTATTTATTCAAGATCACCATAAGTTGTATATCTCCATTCCTGTATATCTTTATTTCAGGGAATATAAGTGTTGTTGAATATGAAACTTTATCAAATGGAATATATTAAATTGTAAAATTAAAAGTGTTTTGGGGAGAGGTAAATACCCATATTCCCTCTGCCTTGTATACGCACCTGGCATCAATTAATAAATCGTTTGAATCTTACGATACAATTTCTTTATGAAACAATTACGAAATATGAGACAATTACGAGATATGAAACATTAATTTACAATAATATGAAATATGATATCGTTTTTCATTGGTGTGTTTGAGAAAAATTCCGTAATTTTTTTTTGTTCGTTTTTGATAGGATTTTATTTTTTTGTTTGAAAATGCGATTAGATATGATACTTAAAATTCACCTTATCTCTCTGCCAGAAATGCTCGAACATTCTAAAAATCAGTTAATAGTCACATATAGTGGTGACTAGTGGATATTTCTGATATTGGAAAGAATCGATAACTTAAATAATATATGTACGAGTATGTGCATGTAGATATGAACATTTTCATAAACGCAGTCAAGTATATTTATAAACTGCATTTTTATGTTCAGAGTGGAATCTCGGCAAGTTTAAAAATTAAATTCGTTCCCACCTTGTTCAATGTTTTAAATAAATTTCTCAGAGGTATCCAAGCGTTGATTGATATTCATTTAACCTTCATTTTGCCAATATCAATAAAGTCTCCGCCAAAGTAATTAACAAAAATAAACATATCTCAATTATGTAAATAGTTACTTCAAATGAATTTTATGTCAATTATTTTTGTTTGTAATAACGGCCAAGTTTTAGGATTATGAAGATATTCGAGTCGTAAATTAATGAGCTTATTATAGCTTCAAATTCTGAATCAGAATAGTATAGTTTTCATTCTGTTTCTTTCTCAAAAAAGGTTGATACAATCTACATATGCCATGCTACTGGATTCCTAATGACTTTCTACGATTCCAGTTAAAGAATCGTAGAATCTACTTCTGTATAACTTATAAGGTTACTCGACTGTGTTGTGTTATATTCTGATGTTGATTTTGGTCTCGAAGATGAGCCCCGAAGTGGTCGACCTACAGAAATCTAGGACGAGGATTAAAGGACCCTGGTGGAGACTGACTTATCACAAATGTGCGTGGGATGGTGGAAGAACTGAGCGTCAATTCCTAATCGGCTTTTGGCATATTGGTTTAAGCATATTGGTTTAAGACATATTGGAAAGGTCAGGAAGCTCATGTCGTAGGTGCCCCACGATTTGAACGATCGACAGAAATTGTCAACGTTTCGAGGTCTGTTCTTATTTGATTTCATGCAACCAACATGATCTTTTTTTGTATTGGATCATCACGTGTGATAAAAAGTGGATCCTCTACGACAACAGGAGTCGTTTAGAACAATGGTTGGAAACCGATAAGCCACCCAGGCTCTTCCCAAAGGCTAATACCCACCAAAGAGAACTATGGTTACTGTTTGGTGGCCAGCGTTACTGTTTGGTGACCAGCGTTACTGTTTGGTGGCCAGCGGCTAATGTGATTCACTGTAACTATCTGCAACTTGGCCATGCCATTACAGCAGAGACCTATTGTGATGAAACGTGTAATGAAAAGTGGATCTTCTACGACAACAGGAGTCGTTCAGGACAGTGGTTGGACACCGATAAGCCACCCAGGCTCTTCCTAAAGGCGAGAAACCACCAAACAGGACTATGGTTATTGTTTGGTGGCCAGCGGCTAGTGTGATTTATTATAACTTTCTGAAACCTGACCATACCATTACAGCAGAGACCTATTGTGATGAAACGTGTTATGAAAAGTGGATTCTCTACGACAACAGGAGTCATTCAGGACAGTGGTTGGACACCGATAAACCACCCAGGCTCTTCCCAAAGACGAAAAATCATCGAAAAGGACTATGGTTACTGTTTGGTGGCCAGCGGCTAGTGTGATTCACTATAACTATCTGCAACCTGACCATAACATTACAGCAGAGACCTATTGTGATGAAACGTGTGATGAAAAGTGGAACCTCTACGATAAGAGGAGCCGTTCAGGACAGTGGTTTGACACCGATAAGCTACCCAGGCTCTTCCCAAAGGCGGGAACCTACCAAACAGGACTATGGTTACTGTTTGGTAGCCAGCAGGTAGTGTGATTCATTATAACTTTCTGCAACCCGACCATACCATTACAGCAGAGACCTATTGTGATGAAACGTGTGGTAGAAAGTGGCCATACCATCACGGCAGAAACTTATTGTGAGAAAATCGACGAATCTACCGAAAATTGCGTTAGCAGCAGCCGGCACTGGTCAACAGAAGAGGTCCACGAAAACGCCCGTCCGCACGTTCCACAAATCACCGTCCAAAAATTGAACGAATTGATAGTCAAATTTCTGCTTCACCTACCATACTCCCCAGATCTCTCCAACTACCGTTGGCAAAAGTGCATTTATTCAAATTGCACATATTTCGAATAAATTGAATAAGTATTTACCAAGTTAATACAGTTCAAATTAGATTAATGATTCGGACAAAACTTTTGAAACAACCTAACACAAGTGATATAAAAGAGATATTTGTGAACTATGATAGTGTTTTTTTGCATGTGTTTCGGAACAGTGGGCTACTTGTATGTCTCGCTAGTTTTGTTCAGGTGCCAATAAAATACTATTTATTATAACAACATATTCTATATTTCAAAACAAAAAAATGCGAATTATAAAATTCTTACTTGAAATCCCCTCATATTTAAATTATGTGGTAGAATTGGCCGATGCGTGATTGAAATTCATAACTTATTCATGTAACGCTTTACAATGGACAGTCTACAAAGTCGCAACACGTGTTTTTCTATGCATTAGCTTTCTCAAGCGTTCTAATGGAGAACTCCGAACACCTGTTGCGATTCTGTTAAACTGTCCGGTGAAAATCTCATAATGATGTGTTACTTGACAAACAAGTTTCTGTAACATCAAAACGATTTCTGACTGGCTGACGTCGCAAGTTCTCTCACACAGCGCATTTTCTTGAACATTTTTTTTTTTGGTTTAGCTCCGGTACTACTTTTCAATGCTGCAGTTCGTATAGTATTTGAAAATCAATGTCCCTTCAATGTATCCCTTCACAGAAATAGCTAAACGAGATAAATTTTATTTCATTTGGTATTAATATCTCGACACTTAAACGTATTCCATAATAAACATTATAACAACACTCTGATTTGTGACAATGGGTACATACAGAATGTTGCCAAGCTGGTCGGCAATAAAACTCACAGAAATTTTTGCACTGCGTAACCACCTCAGATTTTAATACTCCTTCAAGTTTGAATGTATTTGGATTTGAAAGTATAGTTCAAGTAAACGCTATAGTGCAACCTACCTTCCAACAGTGCCTCTAAGTTCGCACAGCAAGCATAGACCTAGCAACGAGACTTGGGTACAAGAGAGATTACGACCTCGTCCTCGAGTCATGTGAGTACAAATCTGAGTGATTTTTGAAAATGGCTCCGAAGCAGGAGCCGAAACGTCGAAATGATGAAAATACAGACGCGGTTCAA
>WOGR01010107.1:0-11056 GCA_015342045.1 Leptinotarsa lineolata
AGCATATTCTTCGTGCCATCCGGCCTGAAAGATCACTCACCATATCACTAGATCACTAGTCGGCTTTGCTCAGAAACTGGGTTTATTTGGTAGAGTTTGAATAGGTGGAAGCCACAATAAACCTTTGCGGGTTGCAGTGGAGGGTCGAATAGACCCACTCACTTTTGACCCAACCTAACCCAACCTAAACATCTACCAAGATGTGTACAACATTGGTCAATCTAATTTCTCGCGTCGAGATTTTTTGACGGAACAAAAGCGTTTCACCAAGGATTCTATGCATCTTCATGGTACTTTTTTCATTCGCTGATATTCAGGGAATCATTGACTCACAGTCGACGAAGCACGAATGTTTGCTGATCGAATTATCAGGGCTTGTAGACAGGCTTTACTCATCACAGTTAGAAGCGTCAACACGGATTCCTAATTATTTGATAAACTACCATACTTCTCTCTGATATTTCACTGAATTTTTCAATTTATCGCTTCGTGTCTAATTCAGCTACTTGTTACTTCTTTTTTTACTTGCTTCAAACTCATAGATTCAATTTAGACTTCCTGGTATAGACCTCTTGGCCTATTCCGGAAATTGAATTTTAAGATCAATTGAAGGAAAATGTTCTATTCCGCCTGTTGGTATCCAAAGTTTTGGGAATCTCGAATTGAGAAGTGCAGAATTTCCAAGTTAAGAATTTCCAATTTTCACGGTGGCTGGAAGTCTACCAATGTCGCTGAAGGATATGTAGACAATTCACTTATAAACAAAATCAAAATTAACAAGATCGTTCAAAAATTATCAAATGAATATGCTTTGCTACAAGATCGCCGAAAATTGTAGTATATGAATTCAATTATATAGCAATTATATTATATTATTTTTATATAGCAATCCAAATGTTCGAGTCAGGGTAAAGACGCAGTTTAAAAATTATCAAATCGAACATTTTCACTTTATATATAAATGAATGATTTATCACCGTCGAGTTCAACGAATCTCTTCACATTGACGCTCAATTTTACTCCAATTCATTTTCAGACAAGCTATTGAATACACAAGTCTACGTGAATGTACACTCCAAGAATTGAATATATATCTCAATTATTGTTTTGTAAAAAAAGATCGATTTGAATATATGGTTATTACACCAAACACACCCCTTATTGTGAAAATGAATATCAAATGGACTTATGCTAAAGGAAAGTAGGAAGTTGGCTGCAGTATACATACTAATAGGCATAACTGGCTTTTTTCAGAAGTGTTCACGTGTTATGTAAACTACGATAAAAATGTTTTGGTAAAATATACAGGATGTTTTTTTGCTATGACACATTAAGACCTACAAGGTCGGTTGAATTGGACATAAGTTTCCTAGTTTGAGGAACTATAATAATCTCTTTTCAGTTCGAGAATAGCAAGGGTTGTTTTTGAAATATTTGGCAAAAATTTGAATTGTCGATTTTTTTTGGCGCTACTACCTCCAAGCAGCTGGATTATACATTAATTATTGTAAAACTTGTCTATTCTGAGACTAAAATCTTTTCTTCCTTTTATTTCAATAACAAATCTGTAAGTGTTATGAAAGTTCAATTTCAGAGGTAAAATTGATGTTTTTCTGAGTAAGTAGGATACATTTATGTTTTATATCCGTAGACAACAGAATTGTACATTAATTATTGTAAAACTTACCTATTCTGAAACTGAAATCCTTTCATTATTTTATTCCAATAACATATCTGTTAGTGTAATAGAAGTTAAATTGCTGAGGTAAACTTAATGTTTTTCTGAGTAAGTAGGATATATTTATGTTTTCTATCCGTGGAAAAATAAACTGTACATTAATTATTGTAAAATTTGTCTATTCTGCAACTAAAATCCTTTCTTTATTTTATTTCAATAACATATCTGTAAGTTAAAATTGAAAGGGTTATATTTTTAGAAGTGATTAATTTTTGGGGAGGAAAGTTTTTGGCTTTCTATTACTCCATCTTGATACAAAAAAATATGGGAATCTTCAAAAGAAAAGAAGGAAGCAATCAATTTTGAAAGAAGTAACTCTTAACATAGATGTGTAGATCATGCAAAGAAGTAATTTTCACACTCAAAATGGAAGAAAAAGCCCTTCTGAAACAGCTACTCTCATAAAAACATTGAATTACACGAAAGAAAATCTTCTTTCGGGGCAAATACTTTTATATGAATACTGAATTATACAAAAAATACTTTTTTCTACTCAGTTTGTTTTCCAAACATTCGTTATAGAATTAATTCAGATACCATTCACAGGATTCCTACACAATATACTAAATGAAAGGTAAAAATTTCACTTACATAAAATACGGCCATCCTCACAGGTAGACACCGATGTTTCGCCTAAAGACACTTGCCTTAGGGCTCTTCGGTACCAATCTGGATAACATAATGAAAAAAAGCACACAAATCATTCATAAATCACGATTTTTATGTCACGGAACATTAAAAGAAGTAGCCCTATACATAGATGTGTAGATCATGCAAAGAAGTAACTTTCAGACACAAAATGGAAGAAGAAGCCCTTCTGTAAGTGTAATGAAAGTTTAATTTCTGAGGTAAACTTGATGTTTTTCTGAGTAAGTACGATACATTTATGTTTTCTATCCGTGGACAACTGAATTGTACATCAATTAGGGTAAAATTTGTCTATTCTGAAACATAAGTGCTTTTTAACTATTTCCCCGCCTATTTTTGTTAAAAAAATCAGCATAAATTAGGGTTATTTAATTGTTACGGAGAATATCCTCAACTATTTTCAAAAAAAATGTTCCAGACGTAAAAAAAAGAAACCTGCCTACCTGATTTGATCCCTTTCGTCATTTCCAACAAAAACCAAAAATGTCTTCACACAAAACTGAGTGACTCTCAATTAACTTTCCCACATCCTCGATTGGCCAAAAAATCTAATGGAATTCAAAATTATTCCAACACCAAGAAAAACTGTACTCGGACGTTCATAAATCGCGCTATAACCGACAACTGATTCTATTTTTTTAAAGCGACTGCCGGCTAGTCGGAAGTGATTTGATTAAGAGTGTCACTTTACGCTCTGAACAGCATGGGTGCAGTGCAAGGAACCGATTCCGGAGGCTGGGTTTATACTGCTTGTCAGACCTGCACCGATCAAAACTAACGCAAGGGTTAACGCGTGGTGTGGGTGGACCTCGGTAAGTAATAACAGTAGAGTTATCACCTACCTATAGGTACTCTGTTTCCTTATAGTAAATACTAATGAATGCTCATTAGAAATACAAAACGCTAGCAGAGGGCTCAAACAAACATAATTGGCCACAGCTGTTTAGGAGGGTTTATAATACGATTTTATGAGCGTTTGGGTTGTTTTCTACCTGCAGTGGCGTGCAGTGGGTATTTGATCAAAAAACTTGGCAAAATTAATAACTTTGTTTATTTATTTATACAGTATGTAAAAGTCAAATAAAATAAATTCATTATTTCGGTTGATGTCCATATTTAAAAAAAAAACGAAACAGGTCAAATTTAACTTACAATTTGATATACTTTAACGGAAAAATGCTACCCCTACCTCAAACCCCCGTCAAATGACAGGTACAACTCCCAATTTTTTGAAAAGGAAGTATAGGCTTGTGATATATTGTTTGAAGGGTCTCTTCTCTATTCAAAAATGTTATCGCTTTCGAGTTTATTGCAATAATTAAGATAAAATAAGTTAAAATCATGTGGTTATCGAAATTCGATAAAATACACTTAAAACTTATTGCAATATACTCAAATCTCATTTCATATTGAGGTATTGATAATAAAAAAGTAAGCAAAAACCATAACAATATTATTTTTAGATGGTATCCTTCAAAAAATTGTAAATAATTTCCGTGGCAACGTTAGTTTAAAACTCCTAGTCAAGTTGCGGAATTCCATCAAAACCCCGCCCAAATGTGCCCTTGATACATACTTGAGTAGAGGTTTCTGCTCAACGAGTCAACAAACAAGGCAGTAGAACGAAGCCCTTCATAGGTACGGATTGCGATACATTGAAAAAGCGATGAATAAACGAAAATTCCTCAGAAAAAATTAAACACCCAAGCAAAGACAAGATACGCTACAGAATAAAAGAACAGTGTCACTGTCTTTCATCAAAAATAGAAGAACTGTGTCACTGTCTTTCATCAAAAATAGAAGAACTGTGTCACTGTCTTTCATCAAAAATTTCACAGTCAAAGTAGATAGAATATCGAGGAGAAAAATCATCCACAAAGTCCATTAACCAAACAACGTCTATTAACCTCTTGAAAATTGAGGTGTATACAGCAATCCATATGTGGACTGTAACCAAAAATAGATTGGTTAGATCAGCAGAAGAATATTTACCAGAGCCCAAAACCAAAAACTAACTGCCTTTTATGATCCCAAGAGTCATGCCGGCGGTAGTTTTGCTGATGGTGAGGTCTCTCAAGCCAGACGGGTTGAGGAAGAGAAGGGACTAATGGCGATACCTTCCTTTACGAGATCAGGGGTTATTATAAGTCCGTGGTAATCCTTGAAGGGTATCATACTTCAATCACATTCTATCAAAACTCCTGGAGAACTAGGAAGCCTATGAAGCAGGTCTGGAAACTTGTTTCGGCCAGATAGGTTTTGTAAACCGAGATTCTGATGATTTAGAGTTAACAGCAGACTGATTACTGGAAACTATCATCTATATGTACAACAAATGGTGTCCTACCGTTATTCAGAGATTATCCGGATTGTTTTCCGATGGAATGAAGATATAGTACAGATAAAACAACAAACTAGAGTAGGAAACGTTAAGAAAATCCGGTATCTGGAATCGAAACAAAAGGCCCATGACTGAATATAATAAAGCCCTGGGAAATCCAAGAGAAGCTTATGGAAAAGACAATACGAGAAAGTCGAACAGACTCAAGTTTGAAACAGAATCTGTAAGATAACTCTCAAGAAGATCTCAAGTTTCAACAACCTAAGGTCTTTTTGAGATCTGAAAAATTATAACAGGAAGTACACAAAAACAGGAGGAGAAATTAGAGAGCTTCTCCGGGTTCACTTACTCAATCCAATCTGAATCAGTTGCCAAAGTAGTATCATCTGCATAGAGAACTACAGAATCTGAAGCGATATAGTCAGGTAGGTTGTTTATGGATAACAAACCGCACCCACGATCGATCCCTGAGGAACTCCCAGATCCATCTCATAATATCCAGATTCATGCTCTCCGATTTTAACTGATATTTTTCTGGAGCGCATGCATGACATATCAGCCATGAGAAAAAAATTTCACGAAAACCAAGGGAATGAAATTCACTTTGATTATCATCAAGTCAATAATATCAAATGCTCTCGATAAGTCGAAGAAAAGTGGTCCCACATATTTCTTTATATCTAGCGAGTCTTGAGAATTACAAATACTATACGGGTCAATTTTCTTGAAAATAGTCTTTTTACCCTAATTTTGAGAAAATCGGGGACAATCCCTTATTGTATAGAATAATTTATAATGGGTGCTAATGGTTTGACGATATATTGAGCAATTTTTTTAATGACCTTCGTAGAGATGCAGTCTATTCCGACAGAATTGGTGCTTTTCAATGTGCTAATCGCATCCATGACGTCACAATCTAATACAGAGGCGAAATGAAATGTTTCACTTCTGTACATTGTGTATAATTAATTATTTTTAACAACAATTTTTGCATTGCTTGCATAGAAACTACCGAAAGCATTTCCAACGACTATTTCATCTTCAAAAATGTCATCATTTATATTTATTTTATACCTCAATGTATTTTTTGTTTTACCTGTTTGTTTCTCATGATATTCCAAATTTGTTTTTGTTTACCAGGTTTTGTTATCAATATTCAGCAAGATATTTAAACGAATAAAAAATGAAGGAGGCCGCTCCTATTTTCTATTTACGTTTAGTTGTTGATGTGATAATGTGAATTGAATGCATTTCTGCTTCAACAACAAATGACCATGAATTTTCCTGTAAGAATGAGTTTTTTATGATAGTTTGCAAGACAGAAATGTATGTCTTTTTATTTATATGACTTGAAAAAGTTTTAATGATGACATTGTGGAATATTTAGACTTGTTTCAAATCTAGCTTTTGGAATAAGTTGAATAATACATTTTATTATAACTGCTCATCATAAAATAGTTTCCTACATATTCATCGCGTTTATAATTGAGAAATTCAATATCAAGTTGACCAATGAACCCAAGCTCGACTGATCACATCCTTTGGCAATGAAATTATCATTAATACACCTGTGTATTGCCTTTAGATTTCGCAAATCGACTCTTCAAATGTTGTATATATATTTTGCAAAATGGCAGACAGAGGAAAAATTCGTTGTAAAATATAATGTCCAGTAACGTAATTGTGCCTAAATATATTAGTGTCCAATTTGATACCCAATGAATTGATCAACCCAGCTAGCGGAAATGTTTGCTTTGACAATACCATGTCTAGTTCTACCACATTTACCTTTTTAGAGAAAAATGATAGCTTAGTTTTCTTAGCATTCAAGTCTTCTCACTTACTGCCACCTCAAACCGAAAATTCCTTAAGATTTTTTTCAATACATTTTTATGTTGTTGCAGAGAGAAGACAATTGCGTTGGCTTCAGCAAAGAAGAGTATTGAATCTTTGGTCTTCTTCCAAGTATTATGGAAAAATGACTGGAGATTAGTATAAATCCATATGGATAGGAATATCAAGCGCAACAGATTGAGAAGGAACCTTTGCACTATTCCAAAGGTGGATTACAAATGTTGGCTTTACAGCAGACCGCTTTGGGGAGCCTCAATTTTTGTGAATTGAGTCTTCTGCCGATCCCATCGATGATGTCTGTGTAAGAGTATATTTCATAGCCTTATATTTGCCGAACTCGTGAGTATTTTTTCAAACAGGTTGAAGAGCAAAACAGTGATGCAATTTTGTTTCAGATACGATCACAGGTTTTCCATTATAACCTACTGCTGTTGAAGTTGAATTGTTTTAAAATACGTTCACTGAGACGCTGTCTGAAATATTCATTATTATCAATAGTACGAGTAATACCAAAACAGACGAATTTATATCAATTAACTCGAAAATAGAAATTACGTGATAATGCATGTCTATCCACTCCGACCGAGTGAGTGTAGTTTTCAACTAGCCGTATTTATTTGAGAAAAAATCTGTAAAACACGGGTGACTCTCAGAAATCGTAGTTGCATCGAATGGTGAAGAATTTCATTCTAGGAAATTTCTGCAATTCAGTACATTTCCATATTCATCAGTTTTAAGAATTATCGTTTGATAATCCAAGTAAATCCTGTTTAGCTGATCTTTTTAATTACTTTTTCTCGTTTATATAATAAATTGAGAAGAAAACAATGTCATTACATGCTCCCATGAAGTTATACGAAAATTAATATTGAATACATATAATTTTCTATTGTAGTCTTGCATGACACCGGATTTTATAATAAAAATATTATCTGTACTCTTCACCTGATGTAATCATCATAATTTTCGCGTCCCATATTCTCTCGCGATTATGGTTAATTGTGACACTAATGAGAGTGGATGTTTTTTCATACAAATATCAAACTTTCTAATCGTCGTTGATTGCACTCTCACTTTTAGTTCTTATCATATTCAGTCGCCATAAATGTGAGATGATTTGATAGTACTGTCAATCGAAGTTCTATCAAACGAACGCTTTTTTATGCAATGCTTTGTATAATGAAACAACTGTCGTTTCGTTCATATTTGACTAACAATACGACTTTGGCCCAGCGAACAAACGCTGTCTATTCAAATTTGGTTGGTCTATTCAGCAATTTGGTTTTTATCCCTTTAATAGTTGCAAAACGTCATCCTTCCATGGGTCTCTTCAATCTTGGGAACAGAAAAAAGTCGCAGGGGCCAAATCTGGTGAATACGGTGGATGGGGCGTACTCGGCATTGTCACCAGTTATGACCCTTTTGATCAATTTTAATGTCATTCAAGAACTCCTGAGCAATGCTCATGCGACGGTTTTTTGGTTGAAATATAGCAATTTTGGTACGAAAATCGCTGCCACACGCTTCATGTCCAAAATTTCCGAAATAATTGCATGGCATGAGCCAACTGATATGTTGACAACCGCAGCAACTTCTCTAAAAGTGATTCTTCATAACAATTTTCTTCACTTCCTCAACATTTCCATCGGTTGTTGATATACTGAGGCATCCAGGACGAGCTTCGTCATTCACACCTTCTCAACCTTTTATGAAAATATTGTTCTGACTCAGAGTACAATCATCGTATGCCACTGTCAAAATTTCACATGTTTTCAAGTACTCAATTCCATTTTTCACATAGAATTTCATGCAAATTCATTGATTCATTTTTTTACCAGAAAAGAAAGAAGAAAGTTTCTTTTTCTACCTGAAGGGCATGCTTTTTGAGATATAGACTCCAGAAGTTTCGCCATCTAGAAAGTTTTAGAACAGCTTCCAAAACATTTGGGTGTATTCGAGAGCATCGTTTGGGGGTATTCGAAAGCATCTCACAGAATTCCATAACATACCAGGACATTCTGGAATGTTGTGAAATATTCTGAAATGGTCTGGAAAATTTGAAAAAATCTGGAATATACCAGATCATTATGGAACAATGGAGGGAGATATATGCTGGATCTTCCGGGAGAAGGAAATATTAAGAGCAAATAATTGTTGGTAACGCTGAAAAGTATGGACACACCATATTGAGACTTCCCGCTATTTTTGTGTTTTCAGTCTCATCGAGTTGATTTGGATAAAATCGAAACAAAAATCAGGTGTAAAAATAATTTTCCGAAATTTGATAAGAAGCTAATAGAGCTAATTAACAGAAGTATCTAATATTATCGAAGAAGAAAGGCAGAAAAAATCAAAAAAGTAATTTTGGTTAAAAAGAGTATATGGAGATTAGACATTTCCATATTAATGGTGGAAATAAATTCATTATTAATTTAATAGACGACAGTGGTACTGAAACAGAGATTATGGGAGAAATTATCAGAAGTTCATTGGCAATGTCACTGAAATGCAGAACATTAGTAGGTATAAACCTTGAAAATATGTCTGTCAAAGTGAACCAAAACGAATTATAAAATGATAATCATGTTGTAGCTAACACGTAATGTGTTATGTTTTTGGAGGATAAAACAATTGACATTGGATTAAACTTTCTGGTAGTTGTTCACTAGCAGTAGTGAACGAATATATCAGGAAAATATGTGGAAACTATACGCATTATGAGTAGGTGTATCTACGTGATTCAACGGCGATTGCGGATTGACAATGACTAGTGTAAACCTTCAATTAGAAATTGAAGATTGACGTGGACTTTAGCAGATTTTTCATCAATATGTCAGTGGATAAAATAAAAAAATACATGCTATAGTCTTCATACATTCAGAAGCCAGTATTCAGATTTGGATATTGTAATCAGTCGTGTACGAAAGTACACGAATAATAATAAACAAACAAACCGTTGAAAGGGTGGTCACTTAACCTACTTTCCCCTATCTAGCACAAAGGAAAAATATTTACATGTGGAATATTTTTGAAGAAATTATCGTAACTGCTGAAACTAAATCAGTATAGTTATAATTTCGAATGACCCAATATGTATATGAATACATTTACGAGATAAGCATGCAAATAGAGACATGAAAATTACTCAAAAACTAAATCTAAAAATCACTGAAATGTAAAAAAAATTCAATGAGCACTTGCGTAGTCTACTCAGCTTATACAGGGGTAGTCACGTTTCAAATTCAACTGAAAATGTATCGAGGGAAATTCACTTACACTACCTTCATTTGTGAAATCACCTATATGAATGGTTGGAAATATTTTGTGTCTCGTTCTGAAAAATATTTTTTGTCAATTATAGATTTTTAGATTGGAAACATGGCTTCATGAAATTTTTATTATTTATAGAGTAATATTTGGTGGGGTTCTGATATAAAATGCTTCTGATTGATATTGATCTATAATAACAATCATTTGATAAACAAATTATAAAATATAACACTGAAAGATTTTCCAAGAATGTTTAGATCATGCTGCAATACACTTGAATTCAGTTGGAAAATGTATTTATTCACAGAGTAGAAGCTCTATGGCATTTGCTACAGATATTTGAGAATAGATTCTATAATGTATTTCACATCTAACAAGCATTCTGATGTTGAAAAACTACAAAACTAAAATATTTCGTTACTATTTTGAATAAGAAACTATCGCACTGATACTGTTTTAGATACACTCTTGAAATACATTTTGCAATGAATGAATAAGCTGAACGGTTCATTGATTCGTATATTATTCCTTCAACTTTTGCCATCGACCAGTTTCTGTCTAGCGTCGCTCTCATTGTCGTTTTCTCTCTGACCATTCATCCACCTGTATAAAAAATCATTTATGAATAACAAGATTCAAATAATTGAAATATACAGGATAATTCAAAGATCTGAATTTGTTCATTGATGATAATTCAACACTATTCTCAACGAACACAGTTCAAAAATATTCAGAACAGTCTTACAAAATTATGGCACCCCAAATATATATCATTTTCAGGAGTGGAATATTCAATATTCAATTTTTATTATAATTATTATTACATATAAATATGTAGTAAAGCATAAGTTACGAATATTATTTTCGTGGAGGATAAATATCAAAACACATGTGTTTTTGTATTCTAAGAGAAACTTTTATTAGCTACCAGTAACCACCTCTAGGTCAACGTAGGTCTCAAAAGCTCGAAAGGAAAATCGTTAAAAATTAATTGCGTCGATGTTTTAAGAACTTTACTATTCGCTATTCAAAAGAGTCGAAAAGACATTGTAAACCTCACAACAATACATGTCAAAAAATGTCTCATAATGATACAAAATTTTTCTGATAGGTCAAAGTGTCACAGACGAGACTAAACAAACATCGTTAATTTAACGATGAAATCAACCAGTCTACATACCACAGCCCCTTTATTCCTATATATA
>WOGR01010108.1:0-11054 GCA_015342045.1 Leptinotarsa lineolata
CCATAAAAAAAAATCATATAGGTTTATTACCAATGAACATAGATACTGCAATATACATAAAAACTTATGTGATACAATAATTTGAATATTTTTTCTGTTTATGGGAGGTCAAAATCTGTAAAAAAATGTAAAAAAATCCTATGCAGTTTTTTGGTCGCAGACCTGTGTTACTAGTGTTATATAAATGAGCTTACCTAGCTTGTCAATTGGAAAAATGAAGATGTTACTGAAGAAATTCCCTCATAATTAGCAGAGCAACAATAACGAAACGTTATCAATAACAGAAAAGCAATGCCAAATTTTTAGTGACTGATATTTCCTGTTCAATCAAATGGTCAGTATTCATGGAAGTCATGTGTGATTTCCAATTTGGCCGGACTAATCAAATAGCCCTTTCTGTATGTGTTTTGAATGTCCCGGTGTTAATTGCACCCAGAGGGTTTTAATATTTCCCAATACTTTCCGGAACAATACACTGCAGGCGTGAATTGGAACATGACTTTTGAAAGAGACGAACCAGGGGTGGACACACTTTTTTTTAGTTGTACATGGCGTGGTTTTCGTTTTATGGAATGATCATGCAGAATTAAAACTGATAGTTTATTATTATTCTTCAATTGCTGGAGTATCCGGCTTCGCTGAGGGTGTTGATAAGAGCTTTTGTGGTGTTGGAAAAATGAACTTCGAACTATAAGAGGAAAACAGATATTTGCTTTATACAGTGTTATTGAAGTCGACAACATGAAATAGGATTTTGTCGTTCGTTTGTACTACGAATTGGACCAAAAATAACACAAACACTTGTCAGGAACTGTTAGTGAGCACCTGTCAAAATTACCATCTCTCAAGTGAAAATTTCAAGAATGGCGTTTCTCTACAGAAATTGAAAACAGTCAGTTTCATGAGAGGCAAACATTTTTGTTGATTTTTCATGAATAACGCATTCATTTCGGAAAAATCTATATATTCAGTTCATATTCACTTCCTAGTGAGCAACATGTCATTCGTATCAGTTTTTATATCAATTTCCATAATTGAATGGATGAAACTGTCTTGTTTCAGGCTTGCCCTTTTTGCCTACATTGCCCTGTCTCAAAGGCCTAAAAACTGGGCATTTTTCTGATGTCTACCGCCACCACTGTCAAGAGAACATCTACTCCACCGCACTACTCTTCCTTCGTGCAGTCAACACGTAACCTCGGTCACACAGAAGGACAGATTAATGACTGAAAAATACCCTCCTTTAGCCAATTCTCATATAATATGAATCTCGTTATTTATCATCTACAAAATGAACTTTTTCTATTCAATACCTGACAAGACCGGGGTGCGATCCATTGCTCGCACAAGTTTCGACTTCTGAGGACGTTCGTCAGCTGGTTATCGGAACGAACAATTTTAGAACAATATTAACATACGGGGCATTTCAGCTACGTGACCAATATATCTGACTAGCGCATTTTTTCGAACGCCGATAAATTTTGTTTATATAAAAAAACACTCTTCGGTCTTGCCATAATGGTAGATCAAACTGAGATACAGGGCCAAAGTTTGAAAATTTTGGATTTTAAAGAAATCTATCTCTTTTGCTAGGTATTACACATCCAATTCACTCAATCTCTTCTTAACGTCCTTGTGGTGGTATATGAAGAATAATCCCGAATCCACCACACTTCCGAGGTATCTTACATTCTGTTTCAGCTCCTATTTATGCTTATGACCGGGGGTCTTTCATCTCTTCTGGCTGTCTTCATTGGGACAGTTGAGTGTTTCAGCCAAGCACCATTGATCACTGATGATACCTTGATGAATCGAAACTATTTTTCCGTTGGACGAAGCTGCTGAAAAAACACAATAAATTTTTCAGTCCCAACCGTTTTCTGGAGATATTCACTCCATTTTCTAAATCTATATTTTTGTTCAAAGATCACAACGAATTTTGTGATCTAAATTAACTTCAGAGATATCAAATTTTTTTGGGGTTTGGAACTGTTTCATGAGATTTCGACTGTTTTACATGAACTCGGCTTTTTACCAAAGTTTTTCATCAATTTCGAACTTTCTTTTATTAAAAACACCTTTCCGTATCAGAACAATATACTCAAAACGACGCGTGTTTTGCTAAGCACGGTACCATTGTCAGAAGACGACTAGAACTTTCACCCTTCATTTTTTAGCGATCAATATTTTTCATTTTTTCAGTTTTCATATGCTTCAAACCAATGTTTGAATTCATGAAGGTGTTATAATTAATTACCGACTAGTCGTCCGCGGACTCATTTTCATTGTGATAGATTTAGGTGAACAAAATCCACAAATCTTTCCATTACTTCGTACAAGAAAACGTTATATCCCAATTCTTTCGGGATTGAAGCTCTCGATGTCCCGAATTCAATTTCCTACGTGTGGCAACTGCTCGTGTTCCAAGCGTCACTCCTCACAGTAGCAAAAGCCCCGAGAGCAATCATGTCCGGTACAAACATTGGATTAACTTTAACTTAAGAAGGAAATGGAAATGTTAAGTTTGCAGCACGTAAAACTTGGGAATTTGTTTTCGAAGAAGAAAAGTCCGAGCTTAGACTGATAGGAAAAGAACGTCTAAAATGACAAACTTCGAGCTTCAATGCTGATATTTGAAAAGTGAATGACAATGAATGGAAGAGGGACCATAATTCTCCATTTCTGTCTTATTAAATAGCAGAAATTTGTATTTGTTATTCAAAATACCTGATGACAACGAAATATTTGTACACGGCCACAGTCAGTTGTTTCTAGAATAAAAAATTTAGGATTCAAAACGAATATGTTGTTTCTTAGAATCGATGACCTATCGTAATTTGAAAAGTGAAGTTGATGTTACTTGAAGATTTGGTACACCTGGAAAGCGGTATTGCTTTTTCGGAATGTTTCAACTTTATTTCATTAAATAATAAGGCGGTGATCTTCCTTATAGACTCCAATCCAATTTCGTGAGCTCTGTGGCGGTTAATTTGCTCATTTCCAACAATTTCAGAAGCTATTGATATCAACTGCGTAGTATTTGGAAAAGGATCATGGAGTTTAAACCAATCAAATAGTATATTTACGTCAGCATTGTCTTTTTTCACTCTTGAGTCTCTGGAATCTACGTGTTGCTCGGTCGACTCCAAGGAGATATTACAGAACTTTTCCATTTCCTCACAAATAGTATTTGTGGCGTACATAGCATATACCCATTTACACAAAACACTTTTTTTACAGATTTTAAAGAAGATGCACTTGATTATTTTCTATTTGAAATGTCATTAGTGTAAATGGGAATATAATTATATTATGATTCAAGTTTTTCCCTTAATTATTTTTTAAATTTTAGGAAACGGTTATCAGTATTATTGAATAGATATAGATTTAATGCATGAAGAAAATGATAAAGTATAATAAAATAGTTAATAAAAATTGACAAATATTTACAATCATTGATTTATCGATAGTTCATCAACTATATATGGCGCGTTTTCGACCGGAGGCACCGGTTGACCTGAAGTGATCTTGTGACCGCGCGCTTTCCGCCCTCTATCTCGAAAACGGTTCACGGTATAAAAAAAATTTTTAAACAAAATTTGTAGAGAATTTTGTATTCTACAATATTGATAAATACAAATAGCAAAAAACCCATAAGAAATGAGATATTTACAAAATAAGCTCAAAAACCCGTTTTTGTGACCTTTGACCTTGAAATTTAATAGTTGTGTATACTCTACCATATGTAGGTTTTGAGACAACTTTTAGGGTGTCAATATACAAGTATTTACAGACTTACAGCTGGGTATCTCGAATTCCGAGATTCTTACCTAATTTAAGCTTAAATGACTGGACTATACTTGGAAGACCTTTTTACCACCGAGGTGGATTTTGACATTTAAACAACATTCCAAAACTCCTACTAAATTTTGCTAAGTAAACACAAACAACACAAATTGAGTCCCGCAATGGCACATGGTATCCACGTACTCTTTTTGGGAACGGTCGTTTTCGTCACGTCCGCTCACTACCACGGTCACTACGAAACTCCATATCAACGCCAAGTTTTCTAATTGAACAAACATAATGAAAAAACAAAGAAATATTTTCAAACAGAAAGTTTTTTTGAAAGACGATCTCAAATAACGAGGAATTGAGTAAATTGACAAATGACTTTTTATGCACTTCCCTCCTAGTTATCGTACAAAAAAATTGAAAATAGTATGATACGCACCTAGGGAGAAAAGTGCTTTAATAATCATACTGTAATTACGCTATACTTATTGCAACTCCGATATCTGATAATTCAAATATTTCAGTATGTGGAACATTAGATTAGGTGTTAAAACAACAAGTTGTTTATTATAAAATACTCCTAACTTTGAAAACATAACAATGAAAACATTAAGCTGTCGAGTGATAGTATACGTCATCAATTGGTGAACTTGAACTTTCGATTCACGTTTGTGCATCTCTCTTTGATGTACCTAGTGCAACTTGGTGTACAGGTGTACATTTCTGGATCAAACGGTATGTTTTTAGATCCTATTTGTAAAATATCAAAGAGTAATTATTAAACGTCAATAATTATGCACGTCGAAAGGATAACCAAAATCTTTTTCGCATATGTGCAGATATGCACACGGCTGTACACGCATTTGTATGTACGTCATCTTCTATTGCTTTTTATGTTTGCTGCTGTTGACGAGATTGTTCAAAACTATATATTTATTATGAAGCAGGCTTTGATGTTGAGGGGTCAATTTAGTCTGTGTTACTGGTGTTCAATGTCATTTTCAGAGGTAAACTCAATTCATTTAAAACTTACCGAATATATCAGGTTCACGAATAACCAAGGTCTCAATATTTTGTTTACTACACAAAATTTGAAATCGCTTCCGGATTATGTATTCCCCGAATTGGAAAATAGTAATTTCATTACAACTGACTTATTCATAGGCTTATTTATTGGTTCAGTGAATTGCAACCGGTAAAGGCTTAACTTGTCCACTAAGCATTACATCATCTAGTAATCTAGTTGATTGCTTGTAGTGAAAGAGACAGAAAAAATGTCTCCTTCGATTACTCAATGGATCACCATTGCCCCTCGTTTATATCTGATATTTGTGATTCGAGTTTTTTATCTATCTTACAGATGAAAGCTAGAACTGGAACATCTGGTGTAGAATAAATCCATAACAAACACTGCTCCCAAACTTCCCAACCTCATCTCCAGATCTGATGTTTGGAAACAATGATTGTTTTGGATTTTTCCCACAGATTGTGTTTTTGCTATAATATTCTATTATTATTCATATCTTCACTTTAAATTTCTACATCTGTTACTATCTTTAAACAAAACAAATTTGAACCTCTATAAATTAATTTATTGTGATGGACATTGGTGAATAACCTGTATACATCTTGCACGTTTTTTTAGCTCAAACTGTGATTGAAAATTTCATTATCTCGAAGTTAGAGGCTTCCACCACTGCTTCTGAAAGGATTGATTGAACTAAGCATGGAGTACAAGACGTCGAATTGAAACATGATACCTAATGTTGAATTTATGGCTCTCTCCTGGAATTATGCAGATATATTTTTTAGAAGTATCACCACTCCAAACTTGTATAATAAATATTATTGGCGGCCATACTTCATTTAATGTTTATATAACCTAGCTATACAAATTCTATTTTTCAGCAATTAATCAACTTGTATTCCTGACCTAATTTCAGCTTATTAATTTACATATCAGCGTACAAGTAAATTACTTCTGGTGGGAATATGAGTGCAACGAGTGGAAAAGCAAAATGGTTCGTACATTAGTACGAATACTAGTACCTGAAAAGGCTCTAGTCAAGCGACAGTAACAAGCAAAATAGTGAAATAATTTCAAGGTGTAACTGAGGTAGGGAGTATATTGAGTTGTATTTCAAGATATTGTGTGTTTACCAACATATCAGTCATGGGGTTGAGTGAATATTTGGTCAGATCATGTGGATTTTCAATGTGGTTTTAATTTTTCGCGGTAATGATACAAGCTCTCCAGAATTTTTAAACTAGTTTGGATTTTTGAAACTTGGTATATGATGAAATTAGCCGATACTTGATGAAAATCCATAACTAACGTATTCAAAAATACTTTATTGTGAGATTTAGTGAAAATCTAACAAAGTGTTTTTTGAATACGTTATGCATATTATCATCTTGAATAACAACTGAAGCGTCGATTGAAGGAGAAGTGGAGGGCATCCACTTATTACGCTGCTGGAGCATATGTGAGTATTCTCGCTGCGAACGCTTCCAGAATTCTCAATGAATTTCCTAAAGAAGTTAATAGCGATTCAACCTGGTTGTTGGTGTCTGACTTAAGGTAATTTACATCTGGAGCCGCGGTGAGGGGTTCCATTGTTAGGAAGTGTTTCGAGGTTAGCAGTTGAATTACTTGGATACGAATGAATCGGTGTCAACGGTCGAGAATTCAGTATAGCTTCTATTTGACACAATAGGTACTGTATATAACTTCTCATTTGCCAAACTTTTACTCGGACTCAATGATTTTTGATGACTTTATTTCTGCCTCCCAAAGGTCATCCATTCTTGGTCTTCATTACAAGCAGCTTTTGAAAGGTCTATCAATTTAATGTATATCGGAGACTCTTTATGTGTGGGTTATGAATCTGCGCAGAGAAGCCAAAAAGGCTTCAGAAGTTAAATCATTCGAAATTCAGATTACCTGATGAATCAAAGTTAGGGGCAGCTTCAGATACTGCCGTACGTACTATTTGTCAAATCTAGGAAGTGACTTTAGAACTCTCTCTCACCGTCTTATAACGAACGTGCATCTAGTGGGCGGGACCATATCAAAATTTTGAAGGCTCTTCCTATATTTGTCAAACTGTGTAGTCTAATTGGTCAATATGAAGTAATTGTTTCGTATCAGATAACACTTAGGTACTTTATTGCACTAATAGACTGTATATCGTGATAGCGAATAAATCATGTACAGACTTAACACAACGGTTGCTTGACAAGGCTGCTGAACACCTAATCCAGGTGGTTGATAACAACCGATAACTAGAAGTCTTAAAGCACGTTCAAAGTTCACGACATGAGTAAATAGCTTGGTGTGTAACACTTTTTTTGAGGGAAGTAAGGTACATGTAGATTTCGGCAATCAATGCAGTTTTTTATTACTTATAGTCTTTCACAATCTGAAAAATAAACAACGCTTAAGCATTAGAGAATCTGCTGAGGTGTAATAAAGGGCAAAATAAAGTTCTTTAAAGCATTCTTCAGATGGTTACTTTCAGATAAAAATCAAATAAAAAAATATCTGGTAGTCTTGACAACTATGCCCAACCGATGAGAAGTGGAAGAAGAATTTAGTGCAATTTAACATATATTTTATTTTCAAATCTACCACAGATTGTCATTTCAGGAGTCTGGATATCGGTGTTGAGCTTCCGTACGGGTCAGACCTGTTGAGTGAAGGTGAATAGCGGTGTTGTGATTTTGAGAAGTGAGGTTATAAAGGTTTTCATTTCTAACTCATTTCTTCTGTATGATATCTGCTGTTTATTCTTAATCTATAACCATTCAAACGAGTTGTCATGTGGGAAGAATTGAAGATATTGAACAAAAAACAATGGAAGATTCAATTACAGAAGTTAAACAACTGTCTTAGGAAGAAAGGAAAGCAACTCTCAACTATATAACCAAATTTCCCAGATCTAAGAACAATAATGCACAATTTAAAATGAATTTCTATAATAATAATGTAGATGATATACTGAAAAATAATTCGGAAGGTCCTAGATAGCAGTCATCACCCCACTCTCCCCAGTAATCTACGATATTGATCAGATAAAAAATAAAATCTTTGGGCGTAGCGTAACCTGAGTAAATATGCAAATACTATGCCCAACGATTTTATTATTTTTTTATCCGATCCTAGGACCTCCCGAATTATTTTTTAGTTTTCAGTACATTATCTCCATCATTACTATCTTTTTCTTTTCGATAAAATTGTTTAACATAAAAAATTGTTTTTGCTTATTTTATTTTCAAGTTTTTAATTTTTATCCATTCTAATGCCACATAGTTCTCGGCACGTTTCAACCTTGTATCTTAACTTGGGTGGTGTATCGCTGACGACGTATCATTTTTAGCCATCCTAACGTCACACAGTCCTCGACACAATACAAAATCTCGAGTGTACAACTATTCTACTAGTCAAGCCCTGTCATTTGATACCCATACTGAGGTAGTTGTGAAAAAATATGTAATCTGCCATTTTGTAGCTGCGGCGTTCTTGACTTTACAAGAATACAGAATTTATTAAATTGTATTCTCATCAAAACTTAATGTGTGTACCAAATATAAGATCAATCTGTCAACAGGAATGGGGTCAAACTTCCATTACTAAATTTGTTCCAAACAAATAAACAAACAAACGAATAAATAGGGCAATCTAAATGAAACCGTTTGAAATAAGAAATAAATTACAACTATATGCCAACAAATTTCCAGTTGTTTAGTCGAAACTGAACATAATCCACAAAGATCCAAATCTCAAGCTTATTCGTGGAACAGACTCATCGATAACATAGAACATAAAATTATACTAGGCGACCTGAACAGTACAAGGGTTGTTGTTCGAATGATGTTCAACGAAAAATAATGCTGAACTCATTAGAAGACATTCAGTTAAAATTCTCAATGATAGATCTTCCACACGAATACTCAGACCTAATGAAAACCCCTTAGTAATAGATTTAACACTAGTATCATCTCAAATATCAATTAAATGTAATGGAGTGACAGTGATGGCGGTATGGAGTAATTGTATACTGTACACTCCGTTTGGTATTTGACAAGACAAAAACATAAACGGAGTGTACAGCATACAATGTTCAGACTGCAACAAGTTCTATGTAGGCCAAACAAAGAAAAAACTGATCCAAAGATACGACGAACACAAGAAAGCATACATAAATCCAATAACATATAAATCAAACCTCGCCACACATGCCATACGAAACAATCATAACTTTCCCCCACCAGAAAACATCAAACAAATAAATAAAGAAAACCGTATGAATCTGGGAAAACCTAAACATCCATAAATTCAAAAAGCGTAATTCACTTATCGAGGAGCAAACACAACAAGGCCTAACACTCAACAGACTCCACAAAACGACACAAGTTCCTAGAAACAATAAACCTAGAGAAACACCCACACAAAGAATATTACCTGATATAACCCAGGTACAGGCAAACTTGATCGAACACCGAGATAGAGGGGTAATCAAAGTACCTACTCAAGCCAATACCTGCCTAAGACGATCTGACCGCATAAGAGAGCAAACAAGACAAGAAAATGTTCAGTATAGCCACGAAGATGATGCACATTCTGCTATCGAAAGCGCTCGCATGTAATTAAAACTTATTAATTAAAGTTTCAAATCCTTTTTGAAAGCAAGTGTTAGTTTTCAATTATTAATGATGAAACATTGGAAATGAAGGAAAACCAGTTGCATCAATCAAAAAAATATAGGAATCAATCCGGGATACAAATCGGAAATTGACACATATTTTTTCACAACTACCTCAATATGGGTATAAAATGACAGGGCTTGACTAGTAGAATAGTAGTTCACTCTGAGAAAGATGCAAATTCAAGATGGCCGAAGCTACAAAGTGGCGGATTATATATTTTTTCACAACCATCTCAATATGGGTATCAGATAACAGGACTTGACTAGTAGAATAGTTGTACACTTTGAAAAAGATGCGAATTCAAGATGGCTGCAGCCATAAAATGGCAGATTACCTATATATCTTCTCACAACTACAATTTTGTGTGTAGTGAAAAAACTAAAAATATAGGTACGTTTGAAATTATGTGATGCATGCCCATTTTGAATATTTTACTCGTCAACATGACCCTAAAATGTGACAATTATGTAACAGATACTCGATTCTGAGTTGGAATTTCCTAATTTGATTCGGTCAGAAAGTTGTGATAAAGGATTAACAACCATATCTTTTTGGAATGTCCCATCAACACAATCCCTGGTCAAGATCTTTATCACGAACTGATCAAAACTGGAATCTCAGCCCCTTTAGATGTGTTCACAGTAATGGAAAACTTAAACTACAGAACTTGCAAAGATTTAATTAAGTATATGGATTAAAACCATATACAGATATAGAGATAAAGAGAAGGTTAAAACTCCTAATGCTCCAAATATTCCTAATAAAATTAGTCAAAATCCCAAATACTCCTCAATTATAAATCAATATCCTGTGAGCACACAAACTAACAGTCTTATTTGAAAAAAGTCAAGTAAGAGAGTCATTTTTGTGAAGTTAAAAAAAACAAAGGACAAATGACAGAAAACTTGGGTTGGTAGTTGGTAGCAATGACTAGAGCAAGACCACAGAGTACTTAGGGTGCATTCCACTAATCGCTAATAACGATCACGCTCACGACCGCAGTTTTTTCCGTTCCACTTGCTTGCAAGCGTTACTGTCGTGAACTCAAGTGTAATGGATTTTGGAGCGTTTTGGGCGTTTATGTGAACATTACAAATGGCGAGGTTGAAAAAATGAAGTGGAAGTTTTAATGAGGTAACGTAAGCCTCAACAATAAGTTTCAATAATTGCAAGATAACTTTATTTATATTGAGAAAGAAGTGTATATATATAATTTCAGTGAAGTTGTTGAACAGATTAGGTTTCAATGTAGTCAAAATATCTTTTACGGCAATTGGATAATTGTTGATGCGTCGCAATAGTACTCCAGAAACTAGTTCCAACTTTACAAAATTATAATCATGAAAACCGAAAACTTAGACCACGCATTATTGATCATGAGGGTGTATTTCATCGTTATTCAAACGAAGAATTCAAAAGTCATTTCAGGTACATGATTTTCCATCACATATTGCACTGTAAATTTTGAAAATGTTATGTCTGATTGTACATTTTGATTGAACTCTAAAATTTATGTTAATCTTGAATTTACTTCATTATGTGTAAGTAAC
>WOGR01010109.1:0-11054 GCA_015342045.1 Leptinotarsa lineolata
CCTTCCAAAAACCAGAAAACATCAGGTAATCCTCTGTCGACTTCGTATTGGACATGCCAAATTTTCACACGATTTCCTTTTATCACGCGAGGAACAAACAATATGTGATACATGTGATACAGCAGTAACTGTGAAACACGTTTTACAAATTTGCCCCAAGTACCAAGAAGCAAGAATAGAATTCGAAATACCGAAAGAACTACCAGAAACTCTCAGTGACACTTGTAATGTTAAAAATCTCATGTCATTCCTGACGACTATTAATATGTTTCATTTAATTCGAATACAATGATCATGTAATGTCATGTAATGTAACGTAGCGCTAATAACCCTAGTGGTTGATGCGCTCATCTTGAAAAAAAAATAAGATTAGTAGAGCATTACAACAAAAAACTGCGTCCACGCCCATGCACTTCATACCATGAGATCCTCAATTTCAATATTTTTAGATACCTACACTTCTTCAATACATTCACTTGAGATGTTAACGTTGATAAGGAAATTTGAAATTAATTAATTAGTTATCTAACTTCTGTTAGAAAGAAAGGAAACGGTATAAAGCAATAATTATACTTCGAAGAATAGCACAGTAAATTTAAATATTCTCACTATATAAAGTGGACTAAATATAGGTTCATAATCTCATTTAGACTGTCGCTTTGAGAGTAACGATATACTAATTGAAGAAGGTAAATAGGATTCTGGATCTTGCAGATGAGATAGTCACGGATATTCTGTTTTAAGGAATTGTGAATTTGATTTCCGTTTTCGATCTAATTCGTTATGAAACTTCGAAAACTAGTCAGTTCATTGTATCTGTGAAACGAAGAACTATGATTGAATATTTCAACAGATGATGAAAAAATAAGGTTCAGAAAAACTTCTTACTGTTTTTTGGGTATATATCCTTTCACGGGTGAACGACAAACTGAAAAGTTCACCCCGAAAATTTACTGCGTAATATATAAACCACTGACAAGTGAATGGTTAATATTATTTTTATGAATACAAGTCAGTGACTTGTATTCATAAATTTTGTCTATTAACTGGAAAAATCGATTGAAAAAGAATTGAATATTCATTCTTAGCATCCATAATAAAATTAATCGACTTCATTCAATATTTACTATTACATGATAGGCGAAGATTGGGTGATGGAACAAATCATTAGAAGTATACAAGAAGAACATAGTTTGAAGTAGGAATTTAATTCTTATGATCACATATTGAATTTTGCCTTTGGTTTCTTTTGGAATGTTGATTTCGAGAATTACATGAGATCTTTAGTAATCGTGTTGTGAAAAAATACAGCTAGGAAGAAATATGCTTTTCTGAACATGGCTGACGAATGACGAGGGATGTGTAGGTTAGGTTAGTTCTAAGTTGAAAAAATGGAGCTCTAACCTCTTTGTCAACTTATCCAATAGAGAAACAGGTATTTTAGGTTTCAATACTGAATAAGTGGTGTTGCAGTAGTTGTATTCCCTGAGAACGGACATTGATACCCAAACCAGTCTGGCACGAGTTTAGGAAATATGTTCAAATCTACGTATTCTCAAGATGAAGCGAAAACAAGAATTTTGAACACGTTGTATTTTATATTGATTAGCCTAATTCAAGAAGGGATCATAGACAAGGTCTCCATAATTGATTATCGAAAAGAAAAGTGATTGTAGAAGTACCTTTTTTGTACTAAAAGACAAGCTCTGTCTATGTAGATAAAGAACTTTGAGAATGGCATAGGATTTATTCATGAGCTGTTTTGAATTAGTGGTCGATGTTTCGGATCACAATCTTTTCCCATTTTCAAAACCTGAAATTCACTTTGAAACTTCTCCCCAAATTGTGAATAGCTCATTAGATTATTATCTTCTGACATATGTCAAAAAAAATGAATGTTCAGATGACATATGCGATAATCTACCTCAATATACAGGGTGATTCAAAAGTACTTTGACAAACTTCGGGAGGTGATTCCTCACAATATTCTTATATGAATTGTCCAAATGAATAAATGCCCGGAAACGCTTTGTTTCCAAGATACAGGATGTTGAAGTTTTATTTTCATTTTCGTTTTTTTCAAATAACTTTTGAAATACTGAACTTAATTAAACGAAACTTGATAATAGGAGGTTTTTGAGGTGTCGAATTCGAACCTGATGTTCTTATTGCTCTTACTCGTAGGGGGCGCTACCTACACGTCTTTTTCTTTTTTAAAGATTCATAACTTTTTTGGGCGTACTTCTAGCACATTTTTCAGTAAAATAATCGATTCCGCTATCATATCTACGTAAATAAACTACCCTTGGGGGGTCGCGTTCTCGGCAATGGCGCTTTATTGCTTAGACTGCCCCTTTACTCCCGCGCATCCTCCCCCGTCGTCTTACAGTAGACGCGACGCATAATGGCTCACTGCGTTGCGTCAAGTTCGTCTCATTGTGATAACATTTAAACGATTTGTATTTTAAACGATTGCATCAATTTTCATAAGAATTTGACAGATATCCGAAAATGTGCATTGTAAAAAAGTATCCAGTTCAATTGTATTCATAGCTCAGTATTTTGCATATAGTGGCTACTACATAAGAGGTAGATATATGCTATGGCAGACTTTTTTTGAATCGGATCGTCACGTGTGATGAAAAGTGGATCCTCTGCGACAACAGAAGACGTTCAGGAAAGTGGTTGGACATCGATGAGCCACCCATGCACTTCCCAAAGGCGAAAACCCACAAAAAAGCCATGCTATAACTTTCTGTAACCGGACCAAACCATCACAGCTAATTCCTATTGTGGGGAGATCGACGAGAGGTACCAAAAATTGCGACAGCAGTAGCCGGCATTGGTCACCTGTTCCACGACAACGCCCGTCCGCACCTGAGCGTCTAAGCTCTGCCTCATCCACCATACTCCCCAGACCTCTCGCCAACCAACTACCATTTCCCGCCAATGAAGACCAGGCAAAAACGGTCTTCTCCGACTTCATAGAATCCTAGGTACACAATTTTTATGCTGATGGAATCAATCGATCTGTGTTTGCAAAAGTACACTGATTCGAATGCCGCTCATTTCGATACAATTGAATAAATATCCACTGAGATATCACAGTTCATAGTAGACTCATAAAAACGGACAAGACTTTTGAAACAACAGAGCCAGTTTTGCTCAAATTCAATTGGAAGATTTCCTATGATTAGAAAGTACATAAAGATGTATGTCACAGATGACCAACGAGAGGGTGATGTAAAAATAATTACCATAATGACTGGAAAATTGAAAATACGACATTTTTTAATGAAAATTTTTTGTCATTTTTCTTTTGAAACATATATGTTTTCATATCTTTTCGATTAATTATTCAGAAGGAGGTTGTTGGTCTCAGTTGAGTCTATCGATTGGACCCTTGATAGATTTCGATTTTCTCTTTGACCCTTTATGTCAAAAAGAACCAAGGGAAATGAAATCAAAGTGAGCTGAATTGCATTTTAAATTGCGGATCTAAAAAATGATTGAATTTGTTGGAGATAAAAGCGTGTTCACGAACAATTAACTATGCACATGTAATAGAAAACTGTTGAAGCAGAATATTTCTCTTCCTTATTTTCTCCAATCATGCATCAAAACTGATTACGTCTTTGCCAAAAAGTAGACATCGTGTCTTTTGAATTTCTCGCTGACCATTTTATGCATTTTATTCCGCAAATAAATCAATGTCGACAATATAAAGTTTTAATTGTCATCTGTCTCGAAAGATTTTCTAATGGCACGATCGATCGTGATGATTGAAAAACTTCATTCACTTCTACGGAACGAATTGTGTTCAGTGGTTGTGCGTGACTATTGAGAGTTATCTGACCACATTCATCTTATATGATTCATTTCATTTGGGAGAGGAAAATAAAATCATCCTGTAGCGGCGTATAAAAATATTCATATAAAACAGTTGTCATTATAGTGTCAGCATGACGAATCGCGATCACGTACCTTGTTTTTCGTTCGATTGATTCCAGTCTTCCGTTTTTTCGAAAAGATTTCTCGAAATAAAATGCTTATTCACCATTTCACTATATTTAAAGAAAAAATATACTAGAACGTAAATATTTTTATGGATTCAACCGATTGAGCAGAATATACTTATTATTTGGATGACTTCCATGTTTAAAAACATTGAGATCAGAGTGGAAAGGATAGTTTTCATGCGAACATGGGAACATAACGTACACATACACCAAACATTTCTTGCGTTTTTGTAACAATACCAGTATAACATTTTATCCAATAATCAATACCACTTCAGAAAGACCAGATCACCGCAAGATGCAATTGCAATTTGCAATTGCATCTTTTAAAACAAAGGCAGCACAGGAAACTCCTCAAACTGCTCTAAGAGCGGTGCCTGTGTGAAAGTAGTGATTCACATTGAATTTGAATCGCGAGAGATTAAATTCATTTGGAAAAACGTTCTCAGGAAGCTCATTCCATATAAAGGCAGTTCTCCAAATGGAAGAGTTTTTAAACAGCGAAGTACGAGGTGTACTGAGTTAAACTTCAAAACGATGAGCAGCCACAGTTCGTTTCGAATTTCTGATATATACCGCTTTTGGTAGATTCAAAGTGCCAAGTCATTTGAACACCTCCCGTGAGAGTATCTATTAAAGAGTGACAAATCTCCAACCTTTCTTCGATGTTCCAGACTATCAAGGTTGCAAGTGACGTTGGTGTCTCCATTCAGGGGAATGGCTCTATCCTGGATGGAATCCAGCAGCTTCAGGGTTTAATTAGGGGCGGAGCTCCATACAAGAGTACAATACTCCAAAGAAGTTCTGATCTGAGCTTAATAAAGCATCAAAGGTTGCTGAGGTGTGTACACTTTTCTGGTTCGTAATAGTGTTCCATCCTTTTGAGAAGCAGCCATTGCAATTCCAGCAACATGATTATACCAAGACATGTTAGTGTCCAGTTTAACACCCAACAAACTCATGGAAGCAGAAAGCGGAATTGTCTGTCCCGACATTAATATACCCGGTTCAAAGACATTCATCTTTTTGGAGAAAACCGATGCCTGAGTTTTAGTGGCATTGAATTGAACCCGGTTACTTTCACCCCAATTCGAAATCACCTCTAGATCTTCATCAAGATATGCAACCTTCTGCTGCCGGTGAAGATGTGCATCCATAGCCGATGTTTTGGAGTCCAAATGGAATGACTAGACGAGTATGCTGTCGTCAGCAAAGCCATATATTGGATTCTTGTTAATAAGTCGTTTATATACAATAAAAAGAGGGTTGGAGACAATATGTATCCCTAGAGAACACCAACGTTCATGATAAAATTGTTCAAGAGATATTTATCTACGGCGATTTGCAGGGAACCTTTTTCACGATAAACAACAACAAGTATATTTTTCGATTATTTCCATGAGGATTCTCTGGTAAATTAGCAATGAATTTTGAAGTGCATGGTATATAAAACGAAGATTATTAGATTATATAGCTGACTGAAATCTACTCAAATACGATGTTGATGAAAGTAGGGAAGTAAGGAATATATTATCAATATATTTTTGAGTATTGATATATATCGAAAGCATATCTTTCAACATAAATATCATAGTACATGATAAGTCAGGTGATTTGTAAGAAAATACCCCAACTACAAACTTATATAATTTTGTTATCGGTTGATAGCAATAAAAACCCAAATTAGTTACGAAAAATGAACCGATGACCTCTGTCATTGAGAATATGAAACACATATTAAATTGTTTTAATGTGAGTGGACATGAACATTCATGGCGGCTTGCTTATCCCATAAAAAGTGTTGCGTTGTTCTTCAACAATAATTCTTTTCATGAAATTACTTCATCAAAATATTCAAGGAAATATATTCCAAGTAGATGAAGGTGTTGCGAAAAAAATTTGTGGTGTTTATGAACTAGTTCTGAAACAAGTGAGGTAATCATTTTTTCAAATGTTATAGTAAAAATGTTATCAGTCATTCTGTATACAGAAATATTCGTCAGATTTTTTCTTCACGAATTCGTAATTGAACTTTCACACTTTTCAAACCTGTTTTTATGAATATTTTGGATGTATTTGTGTGAAACAATCAACTTACATTGTCAATGAAATTCAAGCCATTTGAATAAAAAAATGAACTACGTCTATTTCTTGATATAGCATATAATCTACACAGTTCCAACTTTTTTTTGAAGTTTTATGAAAAGTTCCCAATACAACTGGAACGCAAGCATAATATGGGTTTGCGTGGGTCTTCTGCAAAAGTTTTAAACAAAAATGATGGGTACTTTCTAGGACTTGTACAACTTTTAGGAAAATTTGATAGTGTAATAATAGAACCCTTGAGACGTATAACTGAAAAAGAAACAAAAGTTCATGTATCAAGTGTGTCAATACAAAATGAACTACTAACTATACCAGGTGATTCAGTAAAGCAAAGCATCTTGACATCTGTACTCCAGACATAACTCACAAGGAGCAAGTTTCTTTAACGATTCGCTACACCACTGAAGACGTTGATGGGAAAATCAAAATAGAAGAAAGCTTTATAGCCTATCGAGTTGTCGAAAGAACCACTGGAGAAGCTCTCGCTGACTTGCTGTTGTTCAAAGAAATTGAAGAGTGTGGTTTGAACATTACAAACTGTCGAGGTCAAGGATACCACAATGGCGGCAATATGGCAGGTGTACATAATGGAGTTCGAACCCGAGTACTGGACAAATTCCCTTCGGCTGTGTTCATTCCTTGTGGGTGCCATAGCTTAAACCTAGTGATTGCTGATGGAGCAAAATCATCAGTTAAGTCTGCGTGTTTATTTGGTATTCTACAACGACTCTTTGCCTTCTTCTCAAGTTCAACAAAGCGCTGGTGTATAATAAACGACCATACTAAAGTACTTACTTCAAAGCAAGTGTGTGAAACGCGTTGGGAAGCTCACATGAGTCCTGTTTAGGCTGTCAGATACCAATATGTGGAAGTTAGGGATGCATCGGTGGAGTTAGGCGATAAAACATCCTCTGAGGCTAAATCTTTGATTGGTCAGATGGAAGACTTTTCTTTCATCGTAACTTTGATTTTGTGGAATGAAATTCAGTTTAAAGTTGATTTGATCAGTAAAAGCACTCAAGGGAAAGAGGTAGATATCAGTGACTGTTCTGAGAGGTTCAACAGTGTTTGGAGTGTTCAAACAGATTGAGAGAGAATTGATATGTGGACGCAGTAATCTCAGCTAAAGAAATAGCAGCCAAACTTGGTATAGAACCTGTTTTTCCCGAAAAAAGGATTCGTAAACGGAAACGCGTTTTTTGCATGAGTCTTCTGAGGAAGTGCAACCGTCATCTGAACAAACCTTTACGAGAGAAGTTTTTTATCCATTAGTAGAAAATGTTTTGGCCTCACTTGAGAAGAGATCAACTGCGTTGAAGGAACACCGAAAAGTGTGGGGATTTTTGAGTAATGTGTTGCTCAACTTTCAGGAAAAGAAGATCTGAAACAAAGTTGCTTGGACCTTGGAAGACATATAATAGACGAAACAACCAAAGTGTCTGATATGAACGGCATTGAGCTGAATCATGAACTTTTACATGTAAGTGGGATTTTGGATCATGAAAACAAAAAAAACATCAGTCACACCAAAAGAACTATTGTGTAAGATCAAAACCACAAACAGTACAGATTTGTTCCAAAACTTGTGGGTGGCGCTAAGAGTGTTACTAACAATACAGTTGCTAGTACCGAACGAAGCTTTAGTAAACTCAAGCTTATAAAAACATATTTGCGCTCTACGATGGCACAGGGAAGGCTGAACTTTCTCACCATTCTATGGATAGAGAATGACACCGCAAAAAACTTAGACTTCAAAGATATTCTGAGAAGATTTGCTAATGCGAAAGCCTGGCGAATGTCTTTCAAAGTTTGAAGTTTGCATATATGGACTACAAGAAAGAGCACCAAAGACATGAACAGAGAATGAAAAATCAAAGACTGTAAATAAATAAATCAATTGTTGGTACTAATATATGTACATAATGTATATAAATTATGTAGTAAAGGGTAGATGGTTCGTGATGCTGTTATTTACAATAGCTGCCGGTTTTTTTCAGTCCGGAACACGGCGGGTCCATAGGTGGTGGATAATGGAATGGCTCTAAAGAGCTAGGATATCATCCCTCCGAATCAAAGCTGAAACGGACAAAAATACGGGTATTATCAAGTGAGGGGACGCCGATTTAAGCCTTGCCTTGGGCTTCAACAAACCACGCGACGGCCCTGAATATTCTCTAGTTAATCATAATTTGAGGATGTACCTCAGGTATAAAGGTTGAGTAGATGCTTTAGGTAATTATTATCGGAAAAGTATCTAAGTAGGTATCTCTCACTTATGATTACGTGAGGTTTATAAAAATTAGGGTATATAATAGATATAACTTTCAGTGTGTCATTAACTACGAAAAAGTTACTGTGATAGCAAAGCATGTGATATATTTTTTTGAAAATAAAGTTCGTGAAGATCAAATTGTAAGGTGTGGTTTACCGAAAAAATTATTTGGAAATATTATGAAATTATCATATGAGTATCACCAATATTCCTCAATACTGGGAGCCAAATATATGTATGATCGTGCTTGACGTCGTGCCCCTCTGCCAAAAAATGGTTCGCAAATGTTGAATTGTTATTCCCATTCAAAAAACTACTTCTATGGTCTCTTATTCTTTTGGAAAAAGTCCTTCCGGTTTGTCCGATATGAAATGTTGGACAAAACCACAAGTCAACTTTATTACTTTTATTGAATTCATTGAAATCATTATTTGTTCTGTAGGGTACATTCAATTCTTTCTTTACCGAGCAATATTAGATATTAGTAGGATCACCAAAATGAGTTAGAGTAACGTAATGCCTAGTACTACTCTTTAGAACTAGATAGACCTGGTTCAGAGTTCGTTACTGCAATTTTTTAGACAGAATTGAGTCGATGATGTCCACCTCGTAACCGTTTACGACAGCAATATGTTTTATGAAAATCATTTCTCTCTGAAAATTGCTTTCTGAAAGTGGAATGTTCAATAGTCTGTGAGTCATACTATTTAATGCCGCTACTTCATGTTGATATGGATGTATACAGATTATCGTGAGTTCCTCAATTCAAAAATCGAGGGTTTATCCTACAATATTTTTTCTTATGTATGTTACAATATTCCTCCTCATTATCTCAATGGCCTTCGACCGTGTCTGGCACTATGACCTTTCGCACAAAATGCTCGCTTTCGACCTTCCTCGGGGCCCAGTCCGCTGAATTAAGTCCTTTCTGGAAGGCATAACATTTCAAATCAGAGTTGAAGGAGCCCTGTCCCTCATCAGGGGACAGGCACTCCAAGCTGGAGTGCCTCAGGGAGCTGTGCTGTCTCCACTATTATACAACCTTTACGTGAGTGACCTTCCTAGGTTTGGAAACGTTAAGTTTTTCTTATACGCTGAGGATACGGCTCTCCTCGACTCTTTATAGGTCGTGAGTTAGGGGTTGTCTACACGCAACGTGCATTGGACGATCTCGAATGCTGCTACTTCGACAAGGATATCTGAGTGAATACAGACAAAACTCTAGCGATTTATTTCTGAAGGCTAACATTTTTCCGAACACGAAGGTAACGGTCTCAGGCAGGAAGATTGAATAGCAGTCTCAAGTCAAGTTGTTGAGTCTTATGATATAACGTGGTCTTACTAGTGTTCACCACGTTGAGTTCATAAAGTGCAGAGTTCAAATGAGGATAGCTAAGCTCTTTCCTCTGATCAACAGAAAATCGAAGCTCAACCTCAAGAATAAGGTCTTACTTTATAGTAAGATGTTCATGCCTCTCATTATGTATGCTTCAGGCGCCTGGGGAGCATTCTGGACAGGTTGCAAAACAAAATATCGAAGATGCTAGTGAATGATCTATGTTCCGTGCGGAATGAAGCCATTTGCACAGATTTGTTGTCCATATAGCAATCCATCCAGTTGAGGAATAAGTGAGTTTTTGAGTCAGAGGAAACTCATGATAACCCATTAGTTAGGGAAGCTGTATATTATGCTATAGATGACCTCTCCCGATTCAGAAAGCCCCGTCACTCAGCCGAGTGAAGGCTCCACGACGTCCGTAAAAAGAGAACAACACTATTATCTTCGACTTCAAAGTCAAAGTGATTCCGATGATCAATAGTAAAATGTATTCGACAGAATTCCTACACACAGTTTTGAAATTCATTCGGTTCTTCATTTTAACCAGATTCATGCCAATATTCATTACATTTTGGAGAATAAATTTTGACTTCTGTCTTCGCCATTGTTCTTTCTGGATGAAAGGTGAAACTTGAACCTCTGATGCGAAATAAACCCAAAACAAGCAGTTTTCCAAAACACCAGATCTGCAATATTGGTGATTACTTGGGAAAAATGAAAACAAAAAAATAAGATGTAAAAAAATATATTTTTCTGTATGAAAATTATCACTGGGTTTTTAACGCAATTAAGTAATGGTACTACCACCCATGACCATAGCCATTGAAACCACTTTTTGATGCGCTAGCTGCTACTGCAGCTCCAGCGGCTGCGGCATTCGACTGTGCAGAGTGAGCAGCTGCGGCTGCTTTTTGAGCTGATGCTTCGGTATCTTGCAATTGTCTCGAAGCGGTCTGTAGTTGGGACAGAACTTGGTTCAAACGTTGCTTGGCTTCTGCTATCATAGCATGCTGGGATGCAGCAGCATTGGCAGCCTCAGCTGCAGCCTGAGATGCATGTTGACTTCCTCCTTGGGCAGCAGCAAGGGCAGCCGAAAGAGTGTTGACTTGATTTTGCGCCTGAGCAGCGGCTTCTTCCGCAGCACGAACTGCGGCTTCAGTTTGTTGGTATTGGGCAATTTCGACCTGAAGTTGGTTCTGAGCTTCTGCAAGTTGGGCTTTCAGATTTCCTACAAGGGCTTGTTTTCCTACTAGAGCTGCTTGAGCGGCTTGTGCTGCCTGAAAAATTTTTGGAATATTTTGGTAACACTATATATATA
>WOGR01010110.1:0-11053 GCA_015342045.1 Leptinotarsa lineolata
GTCAAAAACAAAAATAATCTGTTATATATGTAACAGCATCGTTATTAAAATCTTCCTAAAATGTTACACAAGTACAGGTCATAAATTATCATCCATATATTCTTTGAGAGAATAATAGGATTTATCCAGGAGCAACTCTTTGATTTGATTGTTATACTGTTTTAGAGCCAGTTTTTTTATTTTACTTGGAAGTTTATTGTACAATTTAATGGCCATAAGCCTGGGACATGATTTAGATGCAACCAATCTGTGTTTTGGCATTCCCAACTGTTGGGAATTTCTAGTGTTATAATTTTTATCAGCATTGAGAGTAGGAAAACTGGTTATATGCAATTTTACATATTTTAATATCTTATAAATGTACTTGTACCTGTTACAGTCAATATTCTGAGATTTTGGGATATGAGTTTGCAACTTGTCCTTCTAGTAACTCCTGCTATATATACCTCATGGTTCTTTTTTGAACAATCACTAGATGCTCCCCAAGCTATAATACCATAGGAAATGTTACAATGAAAGTATGCATGGTACTACCTTAATAAGAGTGTTCGTTCTATTTATATTCCAGCGTAGTTGTTGAATAGTAAGATATTGAGGATATCTTTTTACCAATCGTATCGATATGCTTGTTTCATTTGAGAATTTTCTGTTATCTTCAAACCCAAAAATTTGAATTGATCCATTAATTGATGTTACTAGTAAACTGTGATCTGGAGTGGTTCTTGAATGATTAAAACGTAAAAGCACAGTTTTTCTCTCATTTAATAAGAGACCATTGTCTGAGAACCACTTTTGGGCTCTTTTTATTTCATAAGATGCTTTATTAACTGTGGCTTTAATATTTTCCTGAGTTATCAATAAATATGTGTCGTCAGCATACATAACGAACTGATCACTATCAAAATAATTTACATATATTATATATAAGAGTGGACCCACTATTGAACCCTGAGGAACCCCGAGAGAACAATTTTTAGATTCTGATTTATTTCTGATACTTCTACATGGTACTATCTACCCTCTGGGTAACTTTCAAACGATTTGTGGGCTATTTCCCTGATTCCATACATTTTAAGCTTTGTTAGGAGAATTTTGTGATCTACCAGATCAAATGCATTGTTTATGTAGAATAAGTTAGTGAGTAAGTAAAGACACGCCCGAAGAAGCCATTGTATGACGAAACACGTGATGCGTTTTTGTTTAGTGAAAATCTCACAATAAGTGTTTTTTGAATACGTTAGTTATGGATTTTCCTCAAGTATCAGCCAATTCCATCATATAGCACAGGATATGTGTGCTTGAAGGTTAGTTGACAATGTTCCATGGTGAATTTCATTAGTTTGGACTTCCATTGTCTAATAGGTTATAAAATGATTTGGAATCCATGAAAGAATCAGTATAATTGAAAAGAATAGCCGAAATTGACTAGATTAAGCAAAATAACCTTAACTGACATTACAAAAGAATTAAATACAAGCAACAGTTCAAAATTAAACAATTGAAAAAAATAAATATCAAAAGATTCCAAGAAAAATCACTTCACGACATTTCGATTGTTACTATCCACAATCGTCTTCGGATGATAACAGTTATTTAGGCTATTTTTCCAATTTTGTCTATTCTTTCAGGTATTTCAGATCATTTTAAAACATATTAGACAATGGAAGTCCGAAATAATGAAATTCACAAAATATGTAGTATAATATTTCACCTACTGAATTCATAAAACTGGATAACATCTTAATGGACTGAGTCGAATAGGTTTTAAAAAAATGATTCTTTGAGAGTACTTTCTTTGTCGAAAAAAATATTATTATGAAATATTTTCAAATGAAAACCTGAATTATACGATAGAAGGACTAGTTGTTGCATGAATATGTTTCCATGACAAAAATTATTTGAACTTTGAACTAAAAAAATATTGTTCAAATTGAAGGGGTTATATTTTTAGGAGTGATTAATTTTTGGGAAAGGAAGTTTTTGGCTTGGAAGATTCCCATATTTTTTGTATCAAAATGAAGAAGTAGAAAGCCAAAAACTTTCTTTCCCAAAAATTAATATATTTTACGACTACATATATACATATCAAACATATTTAGTTTGGCTAAAATACTCCGTAATACATTTTTATCTAGATAAAACACAAATAATATTCGTGGGCTGAACTAGAAATTACTTCTTGATCATTTTTTGGGAATATTCCTAGCAGCTTTGATGTCGAATTACGATGGAAATATATTATATCAAATCAATACCATTTATAAAAAGATAACTTACTGATGTTATTGTGACTGGAATAACTATATATTTTTCATCATATATGAATAACTCTAGTACCAAGCTAATTCGAATTATTATTCGAATTATTATTATTAAAACTAATGGGATGTCTTTACTAACCTGCCTGTTATTTGTTGATGGGTTTCGTTAGTAGGTACTACACACTAAGAGGTAATCCCTTTGGTTCACTTCATCAATCTCACTACAGATCAGAAAATATTTCAATAAACTGTTTAATATGCTCAAGTACTTGTTTCATTCAACTATTACACCGACACTCTAGTTTCCGTTTCTCTAGTAGTGATTCGTCTCAACTGACCGAATCCTAGGTGATTATAACAGCTGTACACGGTCGAATAAAAACATAAGAAAGAAAGGGCCACTTTTACCTTTTCACTTTGCCGCCTATGTGCAAGAGACATACATTAACATTATTCAGTCGTTGAAAAAGGACAGGGGCATATTTGCGTAAGGGTTAAGGGTTATTTTAAGACCGGTCACTACAAACTGGTCAAACATGTTTTGATTTTTACATTCCAAAAGATTGGTCATTTTTATTTTTTCTGACCCTTTCCGGTGGCCTTCCGGTTCGAAGGGTATGTCTGGTCACATTTATTAAGCTTTAGGTACGTGGGAACTGTTTCTTCATTGTTTGGAAAGGATTTAGGATGATGTTTCGTTGGTATTGAATTGTCTTACTGGTTATGAATAGGAAGAATTCTATTTTTTTAATTGTGTATTTTTTTTTGGATTCAGACTGAATCATCACGGTTATTTTAATATTATCACACAATAATTTATGATCATCAAATTATGATCATCAGATTTCATCCAGAATGTCTGCCATAGACATAATTGGAGGATGACGAAATGGTCATGTTCAGTAGTGGCACAATTTTCATAGTAATGAAAATTTGGAAACATGATCAAAGATTAAAAATTTTCAATGATTGGCAAGAGAAAAAATTGGTAACTTGTTTAAACATTAAATTTGAATTATTGAATGTTTTCTAGTTTAAAATAAATTTATTGTAATATAGCTTCGAATAAAAAATATCTATAGATCATGTTCATAAAATGATTAGTTCAGGATATTTAATACATCAGATATCAAGGTTGATAATTATATTTTTGGTAAACTATTTTTGGTATCGAACTTGAAAAATAAATTTTCAAATGCAGCTACCTAAAGCAGTTGTGTGCATTTTTCACAATCTTCAAGCCAAGTTATTTATCAAAACACAACACGCATGATTTAGTATATATTTACCTTACTCAGGTGAAACTAAGCAAATACCTAATGTAACTATATAAGTACTATACATAATAAATTCATAACTAAAAATTTCGAGAGTGTTTCACTTTCACGTGTATGAAAAAAATCTGTTAAAATCTATTTTCCGATAAACAGTTGTTGCCCCCCTACGAACAATCCTCATAAGTGGAAACTTATGTAAGCTAAGGATTACCGGGGTGTTACCTTTAAACGTGCGACACTGTGTGTATAAGTGGTTCGTCGTCAAAAGTTCCCCAATGAAAAAATATCGTTACGATCTGGTTATAAGGCGAAACTAACTTGTATTATATGCAGCTTCAAAAAAGTACTATAAAAGAGAGAAAATAAATTTTGACCAACATGAAATTGTATTGATTTGATGAGTATTATCAGAAATTCCTACTACTCACATGTAATAGTTGTGGGGTCATAATGAAATGAAAAAAGAAAGGAAGACCACCCTTTATCTTTTTCCATCAATCTGGAAAAACATCGAACACTTTTTGTTTCGACTTCACTATATTTTTTTGCTGAACTCGTTATTTTTAGGATAGATGAATAATGGATAGATAGGATGATAGATAGTGTAATTTTTGAGTACATAGAAAGCTGAGATGGAATTCTTGAGGAAAAATATATTTTTCTAGTTTTTTTTCTATATTATATATCTCTATCTCATCACCTGCATTTTGTAATTTTATGTTTATGTTTATGTCTGTTGATGAGTGATAGCTTATAACCAGTTGATAGAATCATATATATTGTTTTGGAGGTGTTGAAATTGAGTTTATTGCGATTCATATACTTATAAACATTTTTTAGTTAGTTCATTATTCATTTGATCAGCTAGTGTTTCTATATTATCTCCTGAAATTGATATCAAAAAGTCATCTACAGAAAGGTTCATGAAATCGCAGCCATAGATGGTATCTATATCATTCAGGTAGTTTAAAAATAATATAGGTCCCAAAACACTCCCCTGGGGTTCCCCGAAAACTATTTAGCGATGATGACAGTGAATCATTTATTCTGGTTACCTGCTTACGTTGGAATGAAAAGTCAGTCAGATATAACAAAAAAGTTCCCCTGATATCAATACTTTGCAGTTCATTTATTGTATGTGGCGATCATTGCTCAAAAGCTTCTTTAAGATCTAAAAATAAGACTATAATATAATGTCTCCTATCTATTGATTCTTTCCATTTTGATATTGTGAATTGTAATGCAGACTCACATGAATGGTGTTTTCTGAAACCTGACTGGTCTAAATTACCAGGATTTATTTTTTTTAGAGATTTTCTGAATTGGCACAAGGAATCTGGTTTTGAGCTCCTTCGAGAATTTGTCAGTGCTCAAAGATGTATTTATAAAATGCAGCAATGCATATCCTATAACACCAAACGTTTTTTGTTAATGAGCTTATGATTAGGTATCTCACTGCTATATTTCATTTGCATTTCGTTGATTAACTCAGTCAAATTTGCTTACTTCAACATTTTGAATTTCTGAAAGAAGCAGGTAACCGATATAACACTGGTATCATGAAGTGAATCAGTTTGATCAATAGTGTCCACAATTTCTTGTACACTACCAATGAAATAATTGTTGAATGATTCTGCAACATTTAGATTATTTCTATGAATAACTGGCTGACCATTTATTTTGAAATAAATGGAGTCAGTAAATATATTGCTGTTAGTCTTTGGATTCACAACCTGTTTGAGTGTTTTTCACATAATACTCGAATTTGACTTATTTTGATCAATTTCATCATAATAGTGCTTCTTTTCTTCCAGTTTGATTAATTTTAACATTATAGTGATTCCAATTCTCCTTTGTTTTATTATTTTTGAACATCTTGTGAGCCCGATCTCTTCTGTCCCAATATATTTTAACCTCGTTGTCATACTATAGAACCCTATTTGACTTCAAAGTGTATGATCTGTTTGGTACAATTGAGCCAACAGCTAACTCACACTGACTTTTGAAGTCTTCATACAACATATCCAAATCAACACAGCTCAAAAAAAGTTACATAATATCAAACCGAAGTTAATCCTATTTATATTGCATTCATTAAGGTTTCTGTATGTTTTGGTGATATATTGTGCTACATATGTATTGCAATTTCTCAAATTGTCCGTTATTCATGAATGATCAGTTAAGTTTGGGGCATCATGAGCAACAGTATCAACATCAAAAATTGGTAAGTACATAGTCGACAATGGTGTTACTATATTGAGTACACCTGATTATTTGAGTTACAGTTGATTCAATTCGAATCATGTTCAACATATTTTTCATTTTTGTGCAATAATATTCGTTACTGAGAAAATTCAAGTTGAAGTCTCTAGCAAGAACACATTTATATTCGGGATTAAACAAAGTTCAAGTAGCTTCAAGCATTGAAAATTATGACCAGTCAAAGTAAACTAATACTTCATTTCCAAAGAATGATTAAATGCTATTTTAATCCACTGCATACCTATATCTGCCTGCCTAGGGACCTATGCGACTGTATTCCAAGCGGAAATCTTTGCTATTGAATTGTGTGCGGAGAGATTGGTAGAATCCAATCTCACACACAAGACAATAAAAATTTTCTCGGACAGTCAAGCGTCGTTGGAAGCTGTTGTTGTTGGACTTTAGTAGGGATGAACTTAGATTTCTAACAGGCCTCCTTACAGGTCACTGTCGTCTGAATCATCATATGCAGAGATTCGGACTGTTTGGAATATGATGAAACAGTAGAGCACATACTTTGTGTCTGCCCCGCCGTGAACCGAATCAGGTTTTCAGAGTTTGCCACTGACCTGAAAGATCAATCACCATACAGACTATTCGGCTTCGTCTAGAAGCTGGGTTTATTTGGACAAGTTTGAATAGGTGTGAGCCACAATAAACCCTTGGGGGTTGTGGTGGAGGGTCGAATAGACCCACTCACTTCTGATGTAACCTAACCTACATGGCTGACAGGCTCAGGCAAAGCTCTCTGCTGTAAAGATAAGCTTTCTTGGCTACCTCCGGTGCCATCAACACTACACATCTCTCCACATCTTTCTGAAAAGGAATGCACAACATAATGAATTGTGCATATTACCAATAACACAAACCAGGCTTTTGTGGAGCGTAGAAGACTACTGGCTGACACTGAAAGTCGCAATATTCTGGGAATAACTTTCAACTGTCACCTATGATGAGTGGATTGGATCCTCCAATAGGAGATACTTCTGAAAGCAAATAGTTTCAAAAACCCTTCAGGTTCTGGTACCGGTATATACAGTTGGTGACTGCCTTCCAGAATTTATGAATATACATTGATGGTAATCAGAGAGGTATAGTGTGTCTGCAACTTGTAAAGCAGTATTGTGCGCCTACAAACGTTTGGCGAGAAGAACAGGTAACTCATTTTGTATAAATTGGAAGAACAAATAACAAATAACGAACATGTATTACCATGATAATGTAATACTAATACTATCATCAGCAATACATGCTGGAAGATTTCAATTCACTAAGACTAAAGTATGAAAATCTTAATTTATGGTTCAATATATGCTGCTCATAAAATAATTCCAAAATATTTCCATAGAATGATGCTCAATTTTGTAATGTGGGACAAATATATCACAGTATTGATTGACCAATATTGATGACCCAATTGAAAGTTCTAATTACAAACAACTATATGTAGATAACCTCATATCAAGAAAAGCCAACAAGTTTATAAATAGATGTGTTCTTGTTCACAAATGACAAACGACTCTGCTAAGATGTCTATACACTGGTGAATGCAGGGATGTGCTTTTGTTCAGAAATTGTTGTAGACCGAGTGGGGTAGTTCTGACGTTGCGCAAGATGGTGCCAATGGCCAATATTTCTATTAATCCAATACTATTATTTTTCTTAGGAACAATTTTGTACGGGTATTCACAAATAAACCGCGAAAACTGATGTCCGTTGACATATCAGGATTGTGTCAAATTTGAAAAATTATCTTTACTGATGATAGATTTGTTCTTTTGTTCGCTATTTGGAGTCTCACTATTGGCCGATCTATACAGTGCCTTCATTTCAAAACTTCCCACCCCTAGTACTTCATCTAACAGGGAGAATTTGCCGTAGGCAAAAAACACGTCAATTCAGATATCGAGGGGGAAGTTCAAAACCAGTGCCAGTAGTATTTTAGGTTTAACCCCCTTACCCCTAGCTACCCTCACTTAATGATTTTAAATGGCACCCCCTATCTTGTAACACATCATTTTAAAGATCTTAAAAATCCTCACTCTAACCCGTTTAGAAAACTGAAATTGGTTGATCCGTTCTCGTAAAATAGGGTAAAAAGTAGATGAATTATAACAAAATGCAAAAATTTATGGAACCGCTACCACTGACAATAACTGACAATAAAGAGTTTTTTGCTTTAGCTGAAAGTGAGATAAGAGCACACAGTTGCTTCTTGGCGTCAGTTACAATTAAATGGTGAAAACGTTTATCAGAATTAGTTATTCCTGATTTTAAACTGTTTGTCAAGTGGTGTCAGTTGCACTGACAGTAATACAAATCGTAATGGTGTTCACTTTACAAGAAAGAACTGAACCTATTTTTATTTATGGTGCTGAAGATAGGTGTGCTCGTAGGACAGCCCGGGTTTTTAATGAAAGGCATGCATTCCAAAATGTGAGTCACCGATATGTTCTAGACCTTGTTCAAAAATTTGAAGAGACCGGTTCTGTGTGCAACAAAGCAGTCGACAGTTCTTTTTTCTCAATGGCTTTGTAATTGAGCATAACTGTTGTTTCGAGAGGATCATACGCAATATCCACAAAAAAATAAACGTCTGGGCTGGAATTCTGGGAAACGAAATAATTGGCCCTATTTTTATTGAAGAAAATTTAACTGGTCAATTATATTTAAACTTATTGGAAAATATAATTGATTCACTCATAACACAGTCCTTAGCACGCTAAGTTGATGAAGACAACCCGCTCTTGGATGAACAAAATTTGCATTTTCAACAGGACGGCGCACCGCCACACTACGCATTGCATGTCCGACAGTAGCTCGATCAACGGTATTCTGAAAAATGGATTGGCAGAAGAGGCGCTCTGGAATGACCGGCGAGATCTCCGGATTTAACGCCATTGGATTTCTTTTTCTGGGGTTATTTGAAAACAATGGTATGCAAAACTCCCCTGCAGGACATTCAGGATCTAAGACACAGGATTACTGACACATGCAGACAAATTAATAACGAAACATTCACAAAAGTCCGACAGGAATTCAAGAATAGATTGTACTTTTGCTTAGCTACCAATGGTGAACATTTTGAGCACCTAATAGAGTAAGGTACATTTATTTAATTGCAATAGCTATTTTTTATAATAATTTTCTTTTTGTCCTATTTTACGAGAACGGATCAACTAATTTCAGTTTTCTAAACGGGGTTGAGTGAGGATTTTCGAGATCTCTATAATGATGTGTTAAAAGATAGGGGGTGCCATTTAAAATTATCAAGTGGGAGTAGCTAGGGGTAAGGGAGTTAAACCTAAAATACCACTGGCACTGGTTTTAAACTTCCTCCTCGATATCTGAATTGACATGTTTTTTACCTACGGCAAATTCTCCCTGCTAAACGAAGTACTAGAAGTAACCCACCAATTGCTAACTGCTGCACATATATTCTTTTAATGATTTCATTTGGTTCGTATTCATTTCTACCCCCACTATGAATCTAATATTCCAAAAAAAGCACATATGGTTAGTGAAGCTATTACTCACTAGAGGCGACCCCCACCACCAATCCCAACTTGATGCACCGACAGAAGGCTATACGAGCATGCTAGTGTTCGTTGAAACTTCACGGAGTGCAGACGTGTGTACTCTCGAGTCCCACTAGAGCCGACGTCACAGGCGACCCCACCACTCTCGATGCGCTGACAGAAGGCGAAAGCAATGCGGGCATTCTTTCGTAGCTGGAACTTCATGTAGTGCAGATGTGAGGTGTAGTGAGTGCTCGTGTTGGGGAATCTTGGGTGGCTGGTGTGTGTACTCTATGCAAACTAGTTTGTATAGACGTCATAGTGGAGGGGGGAACAACCACACCATTCCAAATCGATGAGCTTACAGAAAGCAGTGCGGATATTCATTCATGACTGGAACTTCGTGGAGTGTCGATGTGAGGTGTAGTGAGTGCTCGTGTTGGTGAATCTTAGGTGGCTATTGTTTGTGCAGAGTACACATGAAGGATTATGCTAAACACATCATTTACCGTATATACAATCTATTCTTCATATTCATGAAGGATATCTTCACCGTGTATGCAAATTCCATTGTCAAGTGTACTCTGTACAAGATAGTTTGTACTTAGTACACATGAAGGATAAGAGATTTGAGCCGATTCTAAGCCTTCCCCCACCATTATGACATCAATAATGAATATTTAATGACAAGTGGTGTAATTAGGGTGACATTGAACAATAAAATAATCTACCGTGTATGCGCTTTGCCCAAGACAAAGAAAATATTCCTATGAATACATTTTTAGCTAGGCCCCAGACATATCGTTCAAGGTCACCCTAATTACACCACTTAAAAATTATTCATTAATGATGTCATAGTGATAGGGGAGGCTTAGAACCGGCTCAAATCTCCTACTGGTAAACTCATCTTTGTGTTCGTTTCCTTGACTGAAGTTGTCTGTTATGGATTTATTTAATTGATGAGAAAAATATTTTCTTCGAGAATATTTATTTATCCTCAAGCGAAACAATGTAAGTATCTTTTTGTTTCATCAGTTCTTTTAGATATATTATTTCCAACTTATTGTTATCCTCGGTTAATTAAATGGCACTTGATTATTTTCTTATTCGGTTTTGTCCGCCAGTTGCTTCAAACAACTTGGATGAGATATCGATTCACAATTCACACATCTTAGACCAGATTGTATTTTTTGCATATTTGATTTGAAGAACTTACTGATGCACTTTGTACCGGCGCCATCTTGTATATTGTAACTACATGTACTGAAAAATTCGAAGGCTAACACACAGATGGCGCTACTAGTATTGAATCCGAATGATTTTTAGTTAACTCTAACCTTCAAAAAACACGTGCACAAATTTCAGAGTTATCGGACTACCAGTTTGTGGGATAGAATATGTTGGTTGAATCAACTTTTGTTAGTTTGAAGAAAATGGATGGAAGTTCAAGTCAGTTTCAAGAGAACTAGCAGCAAGATTTGTTTAATATGCCCTTGTAATAGCAAGTATAAAATATTGCATTTCCTTCTGTGAAGTTTGCAGCAAAAGCATGCTGCAGACTGTTTTTGTTTCAAAGAAGCAAGCTGTCTGGTATGTGTGCAGGGCAAAGTTCCAAGAGCACTGCAAACCATTAGTCATTGAGCAACGAGTTCTAACAATTGTTTGTTGTTGTTTGTATCTATTTATTTATCCTTGAAACGGTAAGTCTGATTCATAAATATATCTGATCTTGATG
>WOGR01010111.1:0-11053 GCA_015342045.1 Leptinotarsa lineolata
TCTGTGGTCTATATACGGATGATTCTTCCGATCATGAAAATTCATTTGAAATAATTTAAACTCTTTCTCCAAGGTATATTTGAATTAGGTACTTATATAATAACTCTATTTATATCTTTCCTATTATTTAATGAATACATTTAGTTCGCTTATCTAAATTTTGAGTATAAGAAAATTGATATTACTAAATTCCAAGGTATAGATATATGTGAAAGGAAGAAACGAATAGCAGATACGACCGCCCGGGATTAGGAAATATTTCTCTTTACGGGGCAAAAGAGATATTTTCAGTATATATTTCAATCTCAACAAAAAAAATGTATTGCACTACTCTAAGGTATCACCTCATTTTTTGGTAAATTATATCAGTTATCAAATTTCAAAAATAAATTCACATTGTCAGGATTGATTCATTTTTTTTGTATTAAAAAATACCTAATATTATAATTGCTCTAAAACTTGTGACTACAAACTGTTTCCTAATTGGTCTTCCTTTTGGATATTGTGGATCAATTAACTCTGGCAAAAAGTGATTGAAGTAAAAATCTTTCAATTTCGGTAACATCTCATTTTTCCAAAATGAATGATCTTTTTCTATCTGCAAAAAAAGTTTTAAGTTAGTATTCTTTGTGTTAATAGACAATTTTTTTTATTTTAAGAAAGCATCCTCACCTCTTCCACAAGTAATCCAAGGGGGCTCCATATACAAAAATATAACGATTTTCGGCGAGTAATAGCAATTTACGTTTCTGAAATCCCAATTATATATTGCGGTTTCGTCATAAGTGTAAACAGTAGGTACCTATTTGATATGCTAATGAGTTATTTACGATCGAATATTTTTAATCCCATCGATTTACCTGCTTTAGAATTCTCATTCCTTCGACCTCATTCCACTACAGAGTAACTACGACCAAGTAAACAAACCGTACAAATTCCAGTGTGATGTTGCCAACGCTATTTCATACGATTTTCAGTTTAGGATTCTGTCGTGGGGCAGCACCTTCCGATAAGAAATTTCAAAATACTCTAATTTCAATATGCCAGCCAAATGAAACAGTATATGGAAAAATGTTTCGAGCAAAATGTGTCAATTTTTGGATGTAGAATACCGCTGAGTCAATATTTTTTTCATAAAGTCCCATATTAAAGTTTCAAAATATTTTTTTTTTCGCGAATATGAAACATTAACTCATCGAGATTCTCTGTAGATATAGGAAATTTTTTTCCTTATAATTTTTTTTGCTGAAATCCACCATTTTCTCGTGGAATTCTAAATTAGATTTCAGTATGACGCGCTCACTCCTTACGACTTAAGACACTTAAAGTCTCAAGTTTCGTGCGTGTGCTAGAAAACTGTTACAATCTATTTTGATTTGAAGTTTTTATGCTGAGATCACATATAAATATTGTGTGAAAGATGTTACAACTTGAGTTTTCGATATCTCGTTTCTTTTAACTCTTTAATAAGAATGTTTTAAGTAGAGAGTGTTTATTTTATATTTGAAGAGATATTTTATGTCCAAGTAGTGAGAATACATTTTTTCCGACAAAAATTCACCTAGGTTTCATTTTAGTAAGAATACACCATTACACTTTGAAATTTAGCTGATAGTTGAAATGCGGTCTGACAGACCGACGTCAGTATCTGTGTCCAATGTCTATACGTCAGTAACGGAAGGTTAAAGTAATATGAGGAAACACCACAAAAATATCTTGTTGAATATTACACACTGTTGAAGAACAGCAAAAAACTTTGCTATTGTACCTGGGCAAGACTTGGAGAGAGACAGTGTTAACTGCAGAGGAAGTAAAATAAGTGAAACTTTAAAAAACTTCAATCTTTATTAAACTCAAATTAAGTTAAACTTTCAGTCAAACTGATTGTATTCAATATAAATATATCAATATTCAATAACTATTATATACCTACTCTATATACAGTAAAACCAGGATAATTTACAGAACAAGATATAGACAGACAATATTGGCATTATAAAAAGACAACAAGAATCACAATAAAAATATCTCGTACTATAAATTAATGGGTCTTTTTAAAAAATAAATAAAAATGGCAAACCCGAGTTAATGTAAACGAAAAAAAACAACTAAAAATTTTGGTATAATCACTTCATAGACTTTTCAGTTTAATTCAAACTAGTGAACACTTAAACCTAAAAGAAGCATACATTTTTGAAATTTCTAGAAGAAAGTTTTTTACATCTCCACTAAATAAAATGTATAGTACCTGGATTTATTCCTTATTAATCAAATCGTGTTTTTGTAAGATGAAGGAAATTAATCACTGGGTAAGCATCTAGATTATTGCCGCTCAAAAGTGCTTTACTCCTACAGAGTGAACATGAAAACATATACTGAATATTAAAAAAATGCTTTCAACATTTTTGATGTTCCAAAAAGAATTTGTCCCTACAAGGTTTTACACTCTCCACAATCTGAATAATATGAAAATGGTAATGGAGAACTTTATACAGGGCAAACTTTTGACCCCGATTAGCTACTGTGTGAATTCAAAGTATTTTCCACTATGTTCTATTTATCAGTAACTCGTCATATTTAATGACTGTGCCTAAGAGCTAAGAAATTATACCGATGCTTATCGCGATATTTTGGAGTCTGTCTTCATATTCATAACTGAAAAAATCTTACAATTTTTTTTCTTTGGTTAGGTTTATTTTAGAACGCCTCCATAGATGTAAAAGAAAACTCCTTTGACATTTATCAAGGATGTTTGAACATAAGGGGAACCAAAGACAAAATCGCAAAATTCATTAGATTTTTCCAACTCTGAAGATGGAGGCAAACTTCAGCATCCGAAACGTCGAGAAAACTACCTGTATAATTTCTTGGCACTTTTTTGGTAGGCACAATTATTATATACAAGTTGATGATTTGTTTGAAAAATACTGTGAATTTACGTGGCAACTCATCGGAGCGAACTGAAAAGTTTGCCCTTTCTGAACGTGTATACAGTTGACCATAACAATTTTATTTTTCAAATTATGGAATGCGAAAAAACCAAAAAAAGTCGATAAAAAACTACCATTTCCGTCAGAAAAAAATTACTTTCGTTCTATATTCTAGGAACTTCCTTATCAATTCATAGAGATGGCTGAAAAATTTATGTCACAAAGGGTGCAGGTATAAGATTAAGAACCCCTCGAAAATCGTAACCTGTGCGCCCTAAAGATTAACGAGGTCTCACTTTTTGACGTAGGATGCCTATAACACGTATCAGTAACGGTTGATTAATTAAGAAGAACCAACCACAAAACCGCGGTAAACCTTTTACAGTGAAAATCATACTGAATTTCACGATCAAATTTCATAAAAGGTTCATAAAACCGCGGTATTGTAAACCTTTCATCATAAAAATCAAAATAAATTTGATAATGGAATTTTATAAAAGGTTCACAAAATCGCAGTATTGTTAACTGCGGCAAATCTTTTACAGTGAAAATCATAATAAATTTCATTATAAAATTTTATAGAAGGTTCACAAAATCGAGGTATTGTAAACGGCGGCAAACCTTTCACAGTGAAAATCATAATAAATTTCATTATTAAATTTTATAAAAGGTTTAAAAAACCGCGGTATTGTAAACCTTTCATAATAAAAATCAAAATAAATTTAATAACGAGATTTTATAAAAGTTTCACAAAACCGCGGTATAGTAAACCTTTTATGATAAAAATAAAAATACATTTAATAATGAAATTTTATGAAAGATTAATAAAATCGCGGTATTGTTAACCGCGGCAAACCTTTTACAGTGAAAATCATAATAAATTTCAAGATAAAATTTTTTAAAAGGTTCACAAAACCGCGGTATTGTAAACCTTTCATAATAAAAATCAAAATAAATTTAATAATGAAATATTATAAAAGGTTTACAAAATTGCGGTATTGTTAACCGCGGCAAATCTTTTACTGTGAAAGTTATAATGAATCTCATGATAAAATTTTATAAAAGGTTTACAAAATCGCGGCAAACCTTTTCGAAAATTCAAGAAATTACTTATAGAGAAACTCCAGATTTTAATAAAGATATAAAAATGTATGAAATAGTTGATGAAGAAGCTGGAAATGATGAACTCTAAAAATGACATTCGATTTGTAAAAGTGACTGGCTAAATAGAATAAACAGAAATAGATTTTTGATACAATCAGCCAAATAATTTTTTTCAAATGTTACCTGGTACTGATTGATCATCTGAAAATTCCACCTGAAAAAATTTGTTTTTCAATCCTGAAAAAAATGAAATTTCCAGTTTGTGTCTGGTATGCTTTCTCAACCATAACAAAAGTACTGTTTCCCAACGCCCGTTTCGATAACCAAGTTATCATCATGAGGACATGACTAAAACTGTTTTATTGGCATCTCCTGATGACGATAACGTAATTATCGAAACGAGCGTCGAGTGTCATTATTTTTATTGCGTGGAAAATGTGTTTTCAATAGATTCATTATACATCGGAGGTTCCAAAAGTGCTCCACTGTCATCCCTCTTTGATACATTAATTCAATTCTGAAGAAAATTTATCACTACTACCAGTAGAAAAAAAGTAAGACGACATTCATTCAAAAATATATTATAAATTGACAAATGAAATATTTGCCTTTTTTCTTGTTTTGAAATGGTTCCTATTCGTTGAAATCACAACAATTTTTAAGCAAATATAATATGACTTCTGTCTGATAATTAATTATATGTATTCACATTCATTCAAGATACATGTAGAGATTTCGATAATATATAATTTTTTTATTGAATTTATTGTATTTTTGAAGGCAAAAAAGGTTTACAGCAAGTGAAAAATGAATGGAGGTGCTGCAAAAAAGTAATGACTGGCAGTGAAGATCAAACTGAGAAAAATGTCCACTGTAATATAAAATAATTGATAAAAAAACATCAATTTATACATAGAGAAATATTCATAAAAAACTCTCCCAATTCTTCTTTTGTTAGATGGTCTGAAGAGTACTGAAAACAAATCAACCATCCCCGACACAAATTTTAACTGAAAAAAAGACCATATAGTTGTATAAAATGAATGTTAGCATTTTTTGAACCATTTAAAAATTATTAGATAGGAAATGCTTATTAAAATCCATATCAAAACTCACTGATAAAATTTATTTTGACTCTCCATATAAAAGGTTTACAAAACCGCTGTAAACCATTTATAGTTGAAATAAAAATAAATTTTATTATAAAAATTTTATAAGAGGTTTTTGGACATTTTATAGTGAAAATAAAAATAAATTTTATAATGAAATTCAAGGTTTACAAAAATGTGATACTGTAAACCTTTTATAATGAAAAGAAAAAAATATATATAAGGTTAACAAAACTACGGTATTGTTAACCTCTTATACTGAAAGTCAAAATGAATTTTATAAAAGGTTTACAAAATTGCGGTATTGTAAACGGTGGCAAACCTTTTACAGTGACAATCATGAAATAAATTTTAAAATAGAATTTTATAAAAGGTTACAAAACCGCGCTAAACCTTCTACAGTGACATTCAAAATAAATTCTATAATAAAATTTTATAAAATATTCACAACATTTTGGTATTGTAAACATTAAAGTGAAAATCGAAATAAATTTCATGATGAAATTTTATAAAAGGTTTCACAAAACCGCGGTATTGCAAACCTTTTATAAAAAAATCAAAATGTAATAATGAAATTTTATAAAAGGTTTTTTTTACAAAACCGCGGTATTGTAAACCTTTTATAAAAATTAAAATAAATTCAACGACGTTTTATAAAAGGTTTTCAAAATCGCGGTAAACATTTTACAGTGAAAAATCAAAGTAAATTCTATAATAAAATGTTCACAAAGCTTCGGTATTGTAACTACTATAGTGAAAATCGAATTAAATTTTATAAAAGGTTTTACAAAATCGCGGTAAAATAAATTTAATAATGAAATTTTATAAAGGGTTTTCAAATTCGCGGTAAACCTTTGACAGTGAAAATAAATTTTATAAAAAATCTATGAAATGTTTTAAAAACTTCGGTACTGTAAACCTTTATTGTGAAAATCGAAATAAATTTTAAAATAAAATTTTATAAAAGGTTTTACAAAACCGCGGTATTGTAAACCTTTTATTAAAAAATCAAAATGTAATGATTAAATTTAATGAAAGGTTTTACAAAATCGCGGTAAAATAAATTTAATAATGAAATTTTATAGACGGTTTTCAAATTCGCGGTAAACCTTTTACAGTGAAAATAAATTCTATAAAAAATCTATAAAATGTTTCAAAAATTTCGGAATTGTAAACCTGTATAGTGAAAATCGAAATAAAATTTAAAATAACATTTTATAAAAGGTTTTACCAAACCGCGGTACTCTAAACCTTTTATGAAAAACCAAAATAAATTTAATGATGAAATTTTATAAAAGGTTTTCAAAGACATGGTATTGTAAACCGCGGTGAATCTTTCACAGTGAAAATCAAATTAAATTTCATCAGCAAGTTGAGTAATTGAATGGAGGTTGTACTGAATCTGAAATTTGACTGATCTGAAAATGTATTATGTGGTACTCAATTGCTGTAACAAAAATACCTCTGATAAAAGCTAGAGTATCCACTTTGAATATGACACTGACTACCATAAGTACTGCATCCTGTTGAGAATCAACTGAAATAAATATCAGTAAAGCACACAAGCAATAATTGAAGTCATAAAAATCGTTGAATAGAGCTGAATCATCAAATATTAAAAAAATATGCTATAACTATAGTAGACTGACAAAGTTGCGGAAAATGAGCAATAGAAATATTGATGGAAACTTTCATTTTTTACAGTTTGGTGACTAAACTCGGTACTCTAGAATATCTACTTGAGACTAGGAAAATTTTTGCGTAAATTTACAAAATAAAGTATGAAGGCGTAATTTTGTTTCATAAACGACAGTATCAACTTTCCGTTTGGAGACCGAATGATGAACGAGATGCTATGCTGGTACTCTATTTATTTCTGCCTGGGAAAATATTTTACCCGACTAAAAAATTGTGTAACGGCAGAAGAGCCTCGTCAACGTATTTTTATTGTATAAACTTCAATTGACACTTTCAATAACCCAGTTCAAACTGTCTCATATAGCTAAGAGAGGGTTTGAACTATTGGTTGTGGTTTATCGATAGTTTGAAAATATTTTTTTTTAATTTTCAATTTGCAATTTTTTAAATTTGGATTTCCATTGGCTGGAAATACGAAAAAATTCAAGAGTTGAGAACAAATAAATCAATAAAGATGGGTTGGATTCTGTGTATGGGGACTCTGCACAGTGAAATTTTGGGCAACTAAATTTGAACGTGGCCGTAAGAGCATGGGAGACGATGAACTTTCGGGACGTCCAAAAACTGCAACAACCGACGAAAACATCGTCAAAGTTCACCAAATGGTGCCACACGTCCGTCGAATTAAAGTAAGAGACATAGCAGAGGTTATTAACCCGTCAAAAGAACGTGTTTGTCACATATTAGATCAACATTCAGGCATGAGAAAGCTGTCCGCGCGTTGGGTGCCGCGTTTGCTTACGTGTTCCAATGAACATTTCCAACGCTCTGACAAATTACTGTAGATGAAACTTGAATACACCATTATATGCCCGAAACAAAAATACTGTCCAAACAGTGGACTGCAAAGGGGGCACCGGCTCCAAAAAAGCAAAAACTGGTATTTTCAGCTGGGAAAGTGATGGTGATTGTTTTTTGGGGTAGTTTCACCAAAACAACGAACCGTCTCACACCTTAGAGGTTGCCATGGTGAAAATCCACGAATTACAGTTTGAACTGTTTGACCATCCGCTTTACTCACCAGATCTAGCCCCAAGCGACTTCTTTTTGTTCCCTCATCTAAAAATTGCGCTCGTAGAACAGATATTTTCATCGAATGAAGGGGCAATCACCTTCATGAACAATTATTTTGCAGAGAATAACGCCGAGTACTATTTGGACGGGTTACCAAGATGGAAGCATCGCTGGGAGAAGTTTGTAGAGTTAAAAGGATTCTATGGTGAAAAAAAAATCTGAAAAACTAACTTGTATTTTTGTTACATACAAATCAATTCACTGAATTTATTTTATAAAAAAAAACTTCAAAGGTGCGACTTCTTTCCGTCAATATACCTACCACTCACTTCATTCTTTTGAATCAATTACTCATGAGAGGAAACAAAATGATCTTGTTTTGGAGATATATTCGAATAAAATAGAGCAGGTTTCAAAATATGTTCAACCCATGCTGCAAAGGAATTATAAAAAATAATGGATCATAAATTAGATAAACTTACGGTTAATAAAAACTTTTTTCATCCTATATTACACTTTTAAAACAGTACGATAACTGTTCAAATCACATAAAAAACTGTGCGCCATCATTTCTCCGGTTCCGGCAATGGCGCGGTATACTCCAGCTGATAGGTCTTTTTCTGGGTGATGTCCTCTATGTTCTGGCTGGTGCATTCACTACCTACATGACCCAGGGCGCCGCAGTTGAAGCACCCCGGCGGAGTGGCCCTCGGTTGAAAGGGGCTGGAATACACAAGAGGGAAATAAGGAAAGGTGAACGCAGGGAAATTAGTGTCAGACTGATAGGTTGGATATTGAGCTGTGAAGGTTGGTCTGTAGGCTGGGTTATAATGGAACATTGACCTGTTGGGAGGTACAGTGACGAATGGCTGCGGTAAACTGTAAGGCACAGAGCTGTTGTTGAACGGCGGGGGTGGAGAAGTTCTATCAGGAATTATAGCTCCCGGACCAGCAACGACTGATATCACATTACTTCCTGGATTCGGCTCTTCTCTGCTGAGACCCTGGATGGCACTGGGCATCATCGATGGAGTGCCAGGTGGTGTACTGCTGGGACTACTGGCATCGGACGAATTTGAACGATGCAACGAATTTTCTCCTTCTAAATTTAATGCTTGAATTTGTTCAACTAAGAATGGCTGGGCTTTTGATAGACATGTAGGAAAACGGATACCGTTTGGTTGACCAGGCAAAGACCACAATCTATCAGCCAGATGATTATGTCCTCCTGGAACTACCTGTAAAGTAATAATAATAATAATAGTATTCATTGCCAAATAGGTAGAGAGAGAGAGAGATATATATATACGTTTAATGTCATAAAAAAGACATCTTGTCGACAAATATTTCTCTGCTAAAATATAATGTATAACTATAATAATAATGAATTAGTAAGTACATACAGTGTGTAAAAGCCAAATGGAATAAGTTCATTATTTCGGTTACTGTACATATTTTAAAAAATCCCGAAACACGTCAAATGTAAATTATAATTTGACATTCTTCAATGTAAAAATGCCACCCCTACCTTCAACTCAGGTCGAATGACAGGTACAACCCCCAATTTTTTAAATGGGAAGTATAGGCTTGTGATATATCGTTTGGAAGGTATATTCATTCTCTATTCAAAAATGTTATCGCTTTCAAGTTTATTGCAACAATTAAGAAATAATAAATTGAAATAATGTGGTTACCGAAATTCGATAACATACACTCAAAACTTATATCATGTTGAGGTATTGATAATAAGTAAGCAAAAACCATACCAATGTTCTTTTTAGATGGGATCCTTTAAAAAACTGTCAAATTGTTTTTTATGTTACAACATTAGTTGTCAGTATTTTGATCTAAGTTTAAAGTTCGTTAACTTCAAGTCTGACAAATGGTCAGATTAACGGAAATGCATAAAATAACAGTTTTACAAATGATTGGTTACGGGGATAAAATCCGAACACAACAGGAAGTAGCTCGCCTATTTCATGAGAAATTTCTTAATTTACCGCCCATATCTCAAGGAACAATATGCTAAATAGAGAAGCAGTTTCGCGAGTTTGGTCATGTGGGGCAGATATAAAAAGCAGCTGCCAATGCAATTAGTGATGAACTCCAATTGGATGTGATGCTTGAGTTTGAGGTAAACCCACATACATCGAGTAGACAGACATCCACTACATTCAATGTTAGTCATACATCGATAGAACACATATTGAAAGAAAATAAAATGCATCCCTATAAAATGTTGTTTCTGATGGGTGTACTTTTTCTCTTAACGGTCATGCTACTCGGCAAAATTGCCGCTACTGGTCAACGGAAAATCATCGCTGGATGAGAAAAGAATACACGCAATACCCTCAAAAGGTTAATGTTTGGGCAGGGATTGTAGGAAGCCATATCATTGGTCCCTGTTTCATTGAAGGCAACTTGAGTGGCAATAATCATTTGGCACTACTTCAAAATGATGTCATTCCAAGTTTAGCAAATTTATATCCAGATCCAGGAAACCCTCAAGTTCCAGTGAGAACGATATGGTTTGAACAGGATGGAGCACCACCACATTACCAAGTTAATGTTCGGCAATACTCCGATACATTTCCCTATCGGTGGATAGGGAGGCGAGAATCGATTGAATGGCCAACGCGATTACCTGATCTTTAATCATTACATTTTTTATGGGGATATGTAAAGAGCAATGCCTATAAAACCGAACCTTCAGATTTTGAATGACTTAAAAAAACGAATAACGCTTGTGATTAGGTCGGTCACGCCTGATATGTTAAATAATGTTGGAAGACAGTTTTATTTGAGATCAGGATGTTGCCAAGACGTTCGCGGTGAACATTTTAAACATCTACTTCGTTAACATCCATAGTTCTTTTTTCGTATTCTATATTTCATTGGTTTTTAATATCTAATCACAGATCTGATGATCCAATTTGACAGGCGCCATTTTTTGTTGTTATTGTTGTCAACTCGGTGTCAATACAAGTGTTACAATTAGCTAATTAAAGAACGTTTTTTTTGTAAAAGGTAGATCTCAGCGGGTGTCTATTTTGCTACATATTCCGTGTCATTAGTTCACATTCCGAAAAACATTTTTTTACAATCAATTCTGTCTATACTTGACCTCATTCAACCTTCCTCTCAAGTTTTGGAAGATTCAACAGATTACCCAAGCGAGCCTATAACGCTTGAATTTAG
>WOGR01010112.1:0-11053 GCA_015342045.1 Leptinotarsa lineolata
TAGAGCTCAAAAATGTTGAAATATACAGGGTGTTCCATTTGAAAAAATTGAGTTCCACTCATTTTTTCATGAGATCAAAGTATCTTTAAATATCTCAATCGTTGGAATTATTTCTGATGGATAATTCTCAAAATTTCTAATTAAATCACCACTACGTGCTCTTTCTGTGAAGCCAGGCACAGGAAAGACCCTTTCAAAAATTCATCCGTCACACATAGAATCGGTTTTAGTTCAGAATCCAAGCAATGTTACCATCTGTTCATCAGTCCCTTCAAACATATACATGAAGCTTACCGATTCTAAATATGACATTACTAAAAGTAGAGGTTACTTTCTGTACCTTGATTTTCACTATATTTTATTTACAATGAAAAACTCGCAAAATGAATAAAAATAATCAAATTGATCAATATAGGCTTCGAATAAGTGTCAGCATTCTGATTATGATTTATTGACAGTATTACTACAGCAGAATGCTCAGAAGAATCCCAGATCTATGAAATTAGAAACTTCAGATAATTTTTGTGCTACAATTCGAAATTAAAAAAACGGGTTTGTTTGTGTCCACACTGTCTCGTAAACAATATAAAATAAAAAGTGGAAAAATTCAATGTTACAACGCTGGGTGCTAATTAGAAAAGAAGAAGCAATGAGCATTATCAAAATCTGGCTACCTGTCCTTAATTGTACAAAAAAGGTCAGGTGATGGTAAATAATGTTTTTTATGAACATTTTCAATTTGTAAAAATCCCTTACTCAACCAAAGCATAACTATACTATAATTCCGAAATGGTAGGCACTGAATTCTCAGAAATGACTGACGTTTATGCCTCAATCTGTCTCTTGCAGTGGCGTAGGGAAATTAGTAAACAGATGAAGAAAAATGTTGTTGATATATATGTATATAACAATTTTTTCAATGCAATAATATTTCTGAGGATCTCTCATGGAATTGTACTATAATAAACTAATTGTGAGAAACATTTTTGCCACGGAATATTGTTCGTTCATTTATCTAATTGGTATCTGATTATTGCATCGACCGCAAGGGTCATTAGCAACATGTTACATTAGATTTAATTACAACAGATTCAGAAAAAAGGAACAATAAACAAGAGTGGGTCTGATTATGGCTAAAATATATACTCAAGGTTCTTTGAGAGGTTCGATATAATTTAAAAAATCCACTAGATTTGAAATTTTATGTTTTTTACCACTCTCATTCGTAACTAAAGTTTTAATCCTCAGCTCGCTCAGATCTCCACTTCTTTATTTCCGTGAAAGACCAGCAGGTCTAAAATTGATGAATTTTCAAAAAATTACTTTTCTTTGAGTATTTCTGGGTGAATTAATTATTTTATTAACGATTGTATGTAGTAGGCATGTTCCGACAAAGGCAACTCGTTACATTATACACTCAATAATAATGACGTTCCAAATTCCACATGACGGAAACACATCACAAAAAAGGATTATGAAACATTTTTCAACACTAGTAAACAATACCTTTTGTGAAAATCATCGTCGATGCATGGTATTGATTATCGAGGAATTTCAAAGGCGTATAGGAAGCTTCATAAAAACTGCGGTTTTCGTTCGAGAATGAGTCATTGGCATAAAATTTGATACGCCGTACCACAGTAATCCACGGACGCGTCGAATTTCAATTAGCTGATACATTACGCTGTGTTGATTGAAAATTCATAGTCGAATACTATTTACATGTTGACATTGATTGGTGGTTTTTCACAATATTTAGTTCTCCGGAGTCTGATTGTAACCAGAACAGCTGCAAAATAAGCAAAATAAGGTTACAAAGACACTAACTAATTGAAAATTTTGAAAAAGACAGAGTTAGACGTAGCTTAAACAACAATTAACGATCTAAGCAATCTTAGTAAAAACAGACAAAACTTCAATGTCGGAGATATCGACAGTAAAGGCTGAAATTTGCCACTAGAACGATGAGCAGCAACAACACCACTGCTATGGACACGCTAACTACATCATGGACAACCCGCGGCGGATCCAGAAGGATTCCTAGGAAAAAGCTCCCGTTTCCCGCAGCCAGACTCCTGGGAGTGATGGAAAACCAAACGGAGCGAATCCAAGACATCCTGGAGGAATACCCACTGTCTATCAGAAAGTGGATGAACGTACCTTGGAAGAGACCGAAATCAGCAATTATCATCACCAACAACCACTTCAGGAAAAAACGACCACAGCAAATGACCAGGACAACCTAATGGAACCAAACCTCAGCAAAGACCCGGAAAACCCCTACAACACAGTTGCAAGAACACACGGAACACATAACATTAACACAAACTACAACAAACACGACCCTGAAGAGGCATCAGCCTATAACAGGGCCCACACTAAACACTTACACATATAGATATTGTAAAAATCCTATGAATGATAAACATATTTGAATTGAATGTCACGGTCCTAAAAAAATTACTTTTCTATCTATATATTTTTTTATTAATACAATTTATTAGGATCTCACCATTCCTATGATATTATTGAACTATTTTTGACCCTTCTCCCCACTACAAAACTCAGAACCCTAAACAGGTAGAAAAGGCCCAAGTAGTTGTTTGAGAACAAATGAACATCTGCCCTGGTATAACTGTTATTATTATTATTTACTCTACGTGGCACAGCTGTCGGTTCTCCTCTACTTATTCGTACTTCTTATAGTTGTATTACATATTTGGCCACGTGCAGTTGTATTAAAAATTGTGAAAAGCATTTTGAGTTTTATCGATACTATTGAGAGTTTTGTGGGTAAACATGGTCCTGTAAACATTGTTCTTCAGAAGATTGGGGCTAGAAAAAGCATGGAAAATTTTGGATACCAATCTAAACTTTCAAGACTCCAGCACCCCGCGAGCTTATAAAATTAATCTTTTGCAGATGCAAAGGAAACTGTGGAAGTGCGTGCGGTTGCCAAAAAGCAGGCCTCAAATGTTCAGCAGTGTGCCTCCATTGTGGTGGTGAAAGCTGCAGCAACATCGTGGATATATCAACATTAATTGAAGAAAATGAATTGGAAGATGAATTACCGACAATGCCGCCAGCGCTAACTCCCATTATACCACAAAAATTCAATTCGGATACTGATTCAGATCTTGACTCGCAGCCTGGACCATCGAAGGGGATAAAAAAAATAGCTATGATAGACATTTTTCAACATATAATAATAAATAGTAACATTTTGTCTAGAAATTGCCCGTGGATAAGGCCTACTGGGGATACCATATAAAAAAAACGCACCTCTAGACTCTACCTCATAGGTGGTGAGAAAAAGGGTCAAAATAGTTTATTAATAGCATGGGAATGTTGAGATCTTAATGAATTGTACGAATAAAAAATTATATAGATAGAAAAGTAAGCCTAACGTTTTGTTTTTATTGTATCCCTATGAACATTCGAGAATCTGCTCAAGTTTGGAGCGCTGTAAAACCTAGATAAATAAATAAAATCAAACAACTTTATAGTGGAAATTGTTCGTTGAAAAATCCTCTACAAAATTTCAGTGATGTCATTTCATTGTAAAATGAACTGGTAAAAAGCTATAACCTCCAAAAGGAAACTTGTTACAAAATTTTCACTTATTTTTATTTATAACTTTTTTGTTGGTCACTTGAAAATAAAAAGTGATGTAGTAAAATTGTAGAAAATCCAATTTTTTGCATTACATGTTCGACTAAATTTTCTGTAGGGTTGCTAGTTTACGAGATACAGCGGAAAAACCCCTTGCACCCCGTTTTCCAAGATGGCGGCCGGGGGACAAGAGTGGCGACCCCACAAACTCGGACTTGAGCTTCTATCAATCCCCTATACATTAAAAAAAAGAAATTGCGTCCTCTGAAATAACGCAACCCTAAATGTAACTTTTCAATGGACTATATGTAAAGAATGGCAAAAACGAGGCCTGCCGCACGCACACATTCTTATATGGTCAGTCGAAAAAATTCGACCAGACGAAATGGAAGACATGGAAAATGCACATTTTTCACATGGTCAGTTGTACGTGGCATGTTCACGAGTCGAAAAACCATCTGCTTTATGTGTCCTCGCACCTGATAACGAAACAAAAAATGCCATATACCACAGGGTACTTCACTGAAGAGTGCACTCTTCCTACCCATTTATTATATAATCAATACCATTTATTTTATCATGCTTAATAATTTTGTATCAATTTTAAAATCCTAAATCTGCTCATTCGAAGTTCGCCGAGTCCGCTAGTAAATTGTATAGGTGTGAATATGTCCTTCAAGGACGAAACTGCAGTAACGTAAGTTACAAATGAAAGTAGAAAGAAACATAGAAAGTTTCATTTCTTATTTTTATTAAAAATAAATCGCTACCTGTCCATAAAGAACACCTTCATCCCAAAAATTTGATATTTGCAAACCATTAGGTATGGCCAAAACGGTTTGAAATTGTTGAGAATATTATTAGTAACAACGTGGAAACAACAAGGGTAGAGCAGTGGAAAAATGATGTTGATAAATTACTATATTTTTGTCTCTACAAGATTGTTACCTAAAAGAAAATTAAATATTCCTCAGTTATTCTGGGATAAGTTCGTCAAGTATCTATTTAAGTGAAATTGACAAAATCCCGATACAAAATCTAAAGACAAATATATCAGTTGGACATTCGACAATTGAAATTCCACTCCATAGTTGCCAGAGTGGTCTAAAGTATGGAACTTCTAAGAGAAGAAATTTTGAATATCAAGAAAGAAGTTCAACAAAGTATACTAGCCAGTGAGGTGAATATGAAATTAGAAATTGAAAAAATATTGAACGAAAAAATTAGGAAATTGGAAAGAGAGAATATACAGTTGAAAGAGCAAATGGAAAAGTTAGAGAGACATTATAAGAAGAACAATATTGTTATATTTGGACTTTTGAACGAAGAAAAGGAAATATCAGTTGGAAATATGTGTGAAAATCTAAAGACGCTATTGTGTACCGAAATTGACAGGAATCATATAAATAATATATACAGATTGGGAAATACGAAAAGAAATCCTATAAAAGTGGAATTTATATCCACCTTGTCAAAGATCGCTATCTTAAAAAACTGTAAGAAACTGAAAGGGATTAATATAAGTATAGTACCTGATCTCACAAAAGTTCAACAAGAAAGAAACAAAGTTCACAGTAATCATTTGAAGGAAATAAGAACTTCTACGCAGGATCGCTGTTATATCAAAGATGAAAAACTATACAGAAATAACGCCGCTTTTACTGTTGAAGATATTTTAGAACTGGACGAGAAAAAACACTACAGTTATTTACAGTGAGCTTCAAGTGAACCCCAAACTCCATCCAGATCAATCTCAGTATTTTATGAACAAGAGGAATCTATACAGGAATTACCAAGGAACACTTTAATCAACAAGGAAGAGACAAAGGGGAAAAGAAGAACAGAAAACAGACGCACCAGACGAGAAGAAGAAAAAAGAAGAAACAAAAAATAAAAGTAAGGAAAAAATTTCTACTTTAGGTCAACATAAAGAGCGAAAGACCTCCCTCAGGTCACAAAAAAAGGAATATCTGTCTTTCACATCTTACTCTAATCACCTGCCAAATCCAGGACCATTGGTAATAGACAAAGAAACCCAAATATTGGAGAAGGATCGGTCAAAATATTTAGGCATAATAATAAATGAGCATTTGAAATGGGACAAAAAATATGAAAACATTATATTATGCAGTCGTTCAGTCCTATATATCATATGAAATCCTAGGCTGGGGAGGAGTGGCTGCAAATCACCTACATAATGTAAATAAAATTCAAAAATGGATATTGAGAATAATCTACAAAAAAAATATCAGATATGCCAGTGATAAGCTTTTCTCTGAAAATTATATTCTCGATGTAAGGCAAATTTTTTGTCAATGAATAGTGATTTTCATCCATAACAATAAAATAAAGCCAATACCCATTGAACACAATTATGATACTAGAACGAGAAAAAATCATATAAATGTACCAGTTCGTGAAAAAACTATTGGACAACGTTCTGCGGAATTTCTAGCTCCTAAATTATTCAACATTATGCCTGATTCTCTGAAAGTCATCAAGACTCACAAGCTTTTCCAAATTCTCACAAAAAATTGGAAACACAGTACTGACAGAAAAACATTTGAAGATCTCGTAAACTTGAAATTTTTAAAATAGTCTAGATAAAGATAAAGCCAAATATGAACATTCACCAGAATATGATTTACAAGTCAAAATGTGATCACGCAACTATTCATGACCACCAACTAAACCACCTACTGACCGTTGACAGTTCATAATCATTGACTCAGTCTAGAAGATCTTATATTCTCACTGAAAATACTTTATTATTCAGTTGTTAACTATACATATATTGTAACTTTTGTACTATATACGTATGCATATTTTATACAATAAAATAGCGATACATTGTGTTGTTTATGCACCATCACGCACAAGCTTTACAGCTTCAGTGATTTCCAAAACTTAGGTTTATAGGTCTTATTTATTATCAAAATGTTCCATCTTATTTTTGAAATAAACATTATATTATTGTTACTGAATTATTATTATTATTATTATTCTCACATATAAATGAAGTCTTGAATGCCAGTGGAGCTTTGAATACAAGACTTCCGGGTGTAAAAATTTTCCCCAGATGTTACAAAACCTACAGAGAGACCTGAAACCTCTCCTTCATAATTTTAGTGTTCTGAGGTGATGAACTGCATCTGTCTTGATCATGCCTACCGAGATTTTCACATTTATAATAACAAAACATTGCGACTCTTCTCGGCCTAGTCTGTACGTACTTCTCAGACAAGGCCGGAGAATCTCTACTTTCTCAAAGAAAAAGCGTCCAAGTACTCAATTCCCGGGCAGTTGCCGAAAAAATCTATTTCAATTCAACCACTGTCACCTACGCATCATTTACATACTTTGTATTTAGCGTCCTCCAGCTGATTACAGTGATCTTACTGAATATATAACAATAGTTGAAATAACTAGTTCCGATTCAATCCACTCTACTTCTCTCAACATAATAATTGAAGCCGTCTACACAAAGGCATCACTTTTGTGAACAAAATTTATTCAAATCATACAAATTAGATGGTTTCCAGATTGCAGAGACCTGTAAAGTTGTCGTCTGTTTCTCTACCTCCTCAAACAACTTCTTTTATGCTTGAATAAACTGCTCGTTATTTGAATATCAAAGAATGAAACTAGAACTATCAGATAAGCGAAATATATTCCGATGAAATAAGTTTCTATTTATATGGTAATGATATGCAGTATGCCTTGTGTGTGTGTTTCTTCCATGCTTGAATCTGATTGCCCACGTACGATATATGGCCGGGAGATTACCTTATTCGGGCATTTTCTACGTGATTTCTATCGACGATTAGATTATTGGTGATGCAGGTGTGGAAAGCGATGATGTTTTGTTGACGTTTATGTTTCAGAGAAATTGTTTCACTGAATGTTCTGAAACTTTAGTTCGAACTGATGAAAGATATTGTGTTACATCGAAGATCTCACAAAACCGAGTGCACAAATATCTAGTGAAACCAGCACGGCAGTGCGGACAGACTACACAAGTCTACGATGAAAAAATTGTAGGATATTTAACTAGTGATTTTAACAGTATTTTATGTGCAGATTACGGAAAAAATAGTAAAAAAATTCTATCACCTATAGATAAGTCACAAATTTCACCTGAAATTTTCTTATTTTTAGGTTTGGTATAGGTTCGATGTTTCTGTATTATATAGCCTATTTAAGCGGTAAACTGAGTCTGAATTATGAAGCTTTTTTGATGAACAAGTTACTAAACAATGTGAGTGTATATCTAAGATGAAATACGGTTTTGATGTATTCATTTGTTCAGTGTCTATTCCTTCACCTCCGGATATCTTGGATAACATTAGACGCAAAAACACATAGTAGTAGTAGCGACAGTGATGACAGCTACGATCCAGGTACCAATGACCCTGAACTTTTCTCTCAATCAGACTTGAACGATTTAGTACGAGATCTGGGCCTCAGACTCAGACTCAGCAGAAGTTTTAGGGTCTAGACTTAAAGAAAAACATATGTTAGCCTCTGCTGTTTCATTTTCATGGTACCGATTTGAAGAAAGGGAATTTGTCCCTTTTTTCACACAAGATGGTTACCTAATCTTCAGCGATTCAAATCCAATGTGAATCACTACTTTCGTACAGGCACCGATCTTAGAGCCCCTTAGGGTTGACTCTGTAGTGCTTGTGTTTTTTTTTAAATAAGATCTTTCATACAACCATTATTATGAAAAATATTAAACACCAACCTACTAACGAGCGAGATATATCAACCTAGAATATATCAAAAAAACCTGTGTGTCATGAAACTGTCACTGAAGATACCTAAGCCGCCTATAACAGGGAACCATACAAACAAAAAATACCAGAACGTGTGTAACTAATCAGAATTGGAACTATGAACGACTTGCATCTATCCAATGCATTATTGGTTCAGCTTAGCACCACTGATGATACCTTTGATGATGGACTTTGGTTTCAACTAGTTTCCTGAAAGTTGAACTTTCTATAAAAAACGAATCTTGGGCTGCCTTGGAGAGCCTTGTTTACCTTCAATGGTTGTAAATTAATTTTTTCATCGATTCTATAGATGGCGTACAACATTGCCTTCACTCAGTTAATCTTGCTTTTCAATACTGAATTTTGTCTTCACTTGTAACTTCTCATGTTTTCAATCTTAGTATAGAGTATACGGCACAATTTCATGAAATATTTTTCCTTCGCTGGGTTTACGAGCAAATACTACCAAGATCGTTATTGGGTGCTATTTACAATCCACACTATGTACGCGGTCAAAAGCCGACTGGACCAAAGGATATCATATCTGCAATAGCCCATTTCGTTATCCAAACATTCGATTCTCCCTTATCAAACACTGGTCTTTGCATAAATAACCACCTAATCTACAGATCTGTTTCAACAGTAAATAACTGAAGGTCTTATGGGCGTACTCGAGGGTTAATGTTAGACGAAGGGTTAATTCAAGAGACACTAATAAGCCAAAAGTTATGACGATAAGTTATTGTGAGGGATTGTGGCGAGGAGAAACAGGGTTGGTTTCAGGGATGATTTTTGTTTTGACAAAGAAAAATTATTCATCACTTTAAGGACTTTCTGGAACTTTGTCATTCATCTGATTTCAGAGCTTTTGCATCCTCATAAAAAATTATGAACATTTCTTCATTCCTGGTTCTCTTTGTATAGATTTTTTTACGATGATTATATTACGATAGGTTGCCTTTTATGTGACAGCTCTATCGTAAAGTTGGACATTTTGAGGTTATACGTACTCAGAACGTTCTGACATACGAGCGCTATTTGTGTTGTTTACAGTAACTCAAAAGATTCATCTCGGCCCAAAAATGGAATGATATCATGAACATTTTCGTGCGATTATTTTTTACAACCTCAAACGTGGATTAACTCAGCAACAGTACATGGATGGACTTAATTCAATTTTTGACGATGGAGCTCCATCAAGGACCAGTGTTTATCGATGGTATGGTGAATACAATCGTGGTCGTAGATCACTCTAAGAAGAATTTTGTGAAGGTCGTCCAAAATCGGTTGTTGTTCCGAAAACCATTGATGCTGTGCGCGAACTGATATAGCAAAATCGTCATGTGACCTATCGTGAGATTGAGACAACCTTAGGCATTAGTGGAACCAGCATACTTTCAATATTGCATAAACATTCGACTGTCAAAAAAAATTGTTCGCTTTGGATCCCACACAATTTGTCAATCGCTCAAAAAAAGGCTCGTGTCGATTGGTCGGACGAAATGCTCAAAAAATAACGATCGCGGTGCTTCGAAACACGTCTATGACATCGTGACAGATGATGAATCGTGGATTCACGCGTATGAGCCCATAAATGAACAGCAGTCGACTGTATGGTTGTTTCAATATGAGCCAAATCCAAGAAAAGTTGTTCGCGAACGAAGCACTTCCAAGCAAATGGTCGCCTGTTTTTTCGGAAAAACTGAACATGTCGCAACTGTACCACAAGAACAACGCAGAACAGTCAATTCTGAGTTGTACACAACCATTTGTTTACCAGTTGTCTTTCAAGAAATCAGGAAAACCAACCGCCGAAGACGGATCACTCTTCACCACGACAATGCGACACTCTCACACATCGGCTCAAACAACTGCATTTTTGAGCACCCAAAACATCGATTTGATGAGTCATCCGCCGTACAGTGTTGACTTGGCACCGAATGACTTTTTTTTATTCCCGTACGTAATAAAAAACTGAGAGGTCAAAGTTTTTCGACACCTGAAGAAGCGGTCACTGCATTCAGAATGTATGTTTTGGAGATACCTCAATCAAAGTGGCAAAAGTGCTTCGACAATTGGTTCAGACGCATGCAAAAGTGTATAGATCTCCATGAGAAATATTTCAAAAACGATAATGTGATTTTCGATGATTAACATTTGTTTTTGTTCTCCAATCCCGAAATATAAAAGGCAACCCCCGTTATTTTTATTCTTGTAAAAACCAGTTTGGAAATGAAGCATGAACTCATTTGTATTCACTCCAAAGATTTGCTGTAACCTGACACTGAAAAAATATTTTAATAGATTTTATCGGCAATAACAATATACACCGATCCCATTGAAACACATTATAAGCGGAATAATATGCAATTACCAGCATCAGCGAGACTTCGATGACAAATAACTGTTGTCACGCAATGGTGATATACATAATTCGCTGTATTTATCTTTATTTGTCGGAAATAATGTAACAAATGGTCAGATCGAAATAGTCTGCTTTATTCTAAAAGATGATGGGAGTGTATTATTTGACCTTTACCCAGTTTGGCCAATTTAAGAAATGTGGTTTGTAGGTTTCCATCAGGAAGTGAGTAATAAAAATAGGTGTGAATAGTGCATTTTTGAGTTTACGAAAATATCAGGATTGAACTATTAATACGAAC
>WOGR01010113.1:0-11052 GCA_015342045.1 Leptinotarsa lineolata
CACGCGAAATAATGGCCCAATTAAGGGCCGCCTTCGGTGAACAGTTTATCCCACGTTTGGAGCTCGTCAATTGGCCGCCTAGATCATGTTATTTAACGCCTTTGGATTATTTCTTGTGTGGTTATGTTAAGGCTCATGTCTACAGGGATGAACCAGCAACGACTGACGCTCTGGAAGCCAATATTAAAGCATTTGTACGTGAAATACCGGCCGATATTTCAAGGAGCAGCGGACAACATTTGCATCTTCAAACATTAAATTATAATGATCGTTCTATCGATTCCAATAAAGATTTCATCATTTTTTAAAAATTTTTTGTGTTTTTTTGAAAATCAAATCCTATACCTCTTAAAAAATCACCCGTTAAATCAATTCTCAATCCAACATTTTGTTATTTCAGAAAATCTCATCAGCCATCCTGAGTAATCAGAAGTTTTATATAATTTTGAGAATTTACAAATAAACGATGAATATCAAACTTAAAAAAACTTGTATTCGAAACTCACTTCAGTTCATTCCAGTAAATGTTTGAATTGGTCACCATTCACTTATTGACAATAATGAAGTTTGTTTACAAATTCATTATGGAATATTTCAGAGGTCATTTCGTTAGGAGCAACTATTATTTTAACCATGAGCTTTGTAGTAGATTGCGGTTGTGTAACGTGAATTTTGGAATTCACCAATCCTCACAAAAATTTAAGGGCGTCATATCAGGTAATGCAGCGGGTCATTATATGGGACCAAGTTCACCTATCCACTGGTTTGTATAATTTTCTAGCCACTTTCAAACCAGCTCTTGGTAATAAAGAGGTATCTAATTTTGCTCAATACGATATTAGTTGGAACCTCATTCGAGTTTGACAATTTTTTAAACTGGTAGACATGCAAACGTGATTTAGAGGAGCATATCTAATTACATTATATGACACCTTCAAATGTTTTTGAGGGAATGCTTGACATCTGAACAGTACAATACACAACTGCAATTCATTTCAGAACTCGTGGATGGACAAACATTTCGAATATGAATTGGAATTTAGATCTTGTTAATCCTCGCAAAAGTTTCGACTTTTTAAGGTTGTCGTTCATAGGGGGCGACCGCTGGTTGAGGCAAAAGAGATTTTAACAGATTTTCAACTGGAATTAGTTTTGAATATTTTATTTTCTCAAATTATGATATTTATAGTTCATTTGCAGATTTTTGAACTGAATATAAAACTGTTAATTACTCGGGAACGGCTAATTCGATTTCCAATAATACAACAATAAAAAATATTGGATAGAGAATAGAAGTACGTATCAAACCAATTATAATAAATCTTTTCTCTCGGCAACTAGACATACCACACTATTGTCTGTCTCATTGAAAAGTGCTGAAAATTATACATTTTTATGTAGTCATTGTCCGACCTTGTTATTTTGTTCCATTCGAAAGTTAAGAGGGGATCGACTATTTACGTCCGCACTGTATATAACGACTACGACCACAGTCTGCATTTTACTAGAACTTCAACACAAGTACCTGCACCCACCTTTTATCGTACAAGTCAGTCACAGACTATCAAAGAAATAATCTAACCTCACAGGACGTGTTTTATGTGACAAACAGTGTTTCCAGAAACTTCCATAAAACGTAAACCCTGAAATGAAAACAATAAATGCAAACCGCCGATTTTGAAAAAAAAGAATTCACTTACATATTTTGAAGTAAAGATTACGAATCCTGAAAAATCAGTGCACCTTCTTATTTCCAGAGTTACAGCCTTCCAAATTTCCGAAAATTTTCAACCCTTTTTTTGCTCAATACAAACTATAAAATCACAAGTGTTCATTCATTACATCACCTTCACACCTCATTTTACCTTCTTGTATATTTGTCAGTGTGATAATCAACATTTTCTCTCTCAACTCTCTCTCTTTCTCTCAACGAATCTATCCAGAGTTACAGTCGTCCAAATTTCCGAAAATTTTCAGCCTTCTTTTTGCTCAATACAAATCATAGAATAGAAGTATTTATTCACCACATTACCTTTACACCTTATTTCACCTTCTTTGATACTTTTTAGTTTGGTATCAACATTTTCTCTCTCCATGGATCCATTGTTTATTCAAGTATTTTTATGGAGAAAATGTTGATTATCAAACTGAAAAGGCTGAAATTTTTCTGACATTTGGAGGGCTGTATCTTTGGAAATGAGATAGAGTACCGAATTTTTCTTTCGGTTTCGTAATCTACAAGTTGAAATACGTAAGTACATACAATTTTTATTCCAAAATCGGCAGGTGCAGCTTATCCGAAATTTCACCCAATATATTTGAGAGTAAGAATACACCTTCCTTAAACGTCTGACGAAGATAACAGAACTCACGTTTCACTAAAAACGCAATTATATGGAAAAAAATTATCCAACATTTTTATTGATTTACAAAATACACTTTGACAGTTTACGTTTAAGCATTGAATGGTTTGTTGCACATATAATTATTCATAAAATTTAACATGTCTAAATAAAGTTTTTACATTCCTTTCATGTACATTACAAATCAGAAAAATTGGTATATACGATAATATACGTTTTTTAAATATCTTGTTCCTGTGGAACAATGTTGAAAATAAAATTATTGGTTTAGAGACATAATAACGATATCTAGAATACGTTGAAATGAAACTTCTGAATCTTTTATCGTTTTAGAGTATATCTATATTGACATTCGATATAGGACGTTCGAATCAACCGTTCTTGACGAAAATTTCTGTTCAGGACAACAAATTTTAGTAATGAATTATTATAGAAATAGTTGTCGAGAGAAATAAAGCAGCCTCGAAAAGTAAAGAAAAACTAAAAATTGCTTCCCCAAAATAATTGTCGATCTGAAAATTTGGCTTTACATTCTGTTCCTTCACAGAGGGTCATGGAATGGATCTGTTTTTTTTATAAATACTTACAACGAACTACTTTTCAAGCAATCAACTGTAACAAAGCATACTATACATTTTTAGATTCGTAACTATTTTTTTCTGCAAGCTATTTAATTTAATTTTGATCGATCCGTAGAATGAAGATCTTCCACTAATTTTATGAGTAGTGGCTTCTTCTTAAAATGATTGAAACTTTATTGGATTATTCGAAGCTTTAAAATTACTTGGTCTTTTTCTAGTTAATTTTAAAAGGTAACTTTGACGTTAAGGGTGACATTTGAGAATGATATATTCGTTTCTCAAATAATAACATAAAGTGGAACTATTGCTTCAAATTTAATTGTTTGTCTTATACTTCTTGCATAATTTCTTGGGCCACCCTATAAGTCCTCGTAAGACCCCACGACGTGTATTCCCTTCTATTGTATCAGGATGTTCGACGTCCTTATTGGGCGTCTCATCTCCACTTTTCGGTACATCATGACAATTGAATCTGAAACAGATCGATATACATACAGATTGACTCCCGATGGCGATACCAGTGATACATTAAAGCGTGTTGAAGGATGAGGTTGTTTGGAAAATGGGGGAGTTTGGAGGAAGGGGAACGCTGTCGCACATCTCGAACAGACGTAAATATTATGACTGAATTCCTTCAGGTGCCTACTTTTTTGTAGATGTCGAGGTCTTTTCTTAGGGTTGCCCACTACAGCGGCGGTTCTTGTGGAAATCCCAGAATAGACAGGTTTACTTTTTATTTTTTATGAAGAGTGTTATAAAATTCGAAATGATGAGTATACAAAATGAATTTGGTATCATTTTCAAGTTATAGTAGGTGAAAAAAGTTTAGGGTCAAGAGACGTAGGAGACGAAGTCTTTGTGTGGCTGTGGAAATACACACTGATCCCAATGATAACATGATGTCCATCCAAAAAGCAGTTCCTTCTTGACTTTACTCTGGAATTTATGAATTCATTGGACTGATTATTATCAAATTACGACCGTTTTAGATTGTTGAAAATTTCATAGATCGTACCTAAATCGTGAGGAAATACCTCAATGACCTTCATAAAATATTCCCATTTTTCGAATTGTAAAATTTAATCGAAAGATTTGGATGACAGAAATTCAAGGCAAGGACGGTTTCAGGTGTCTTTGAGCCTTAGGCGGCCATAGAAAATGGGCTCCTTCCCCACCTCCCTAGAACTCTAGGAAGAGGTCGAAAAACTTATCGTGGTATATGGAACTACTGGTATTGTGATGAGAAAAAAATGAAAGGAAGACAATTTTGTGAACGAAAAATTTAATTCTGCACGCTGCATATAAACAAGACATAGTAATAAAAATATCAATGAATACAAACATATGCATAAATAATAATAAAGAAAACTTTATATTCAGAGTAAAATGAAAATGAATAAAACTAAGAGGGTACATGACTGATCTGATTAAAATAGTGTGGAGATAAGATAATGCACTTGTTTCTGATAAACAACGTACAGGTAAATAACGATATGAGAATATAATAATATAGATATGAGAATAATATAATAATATAGAAAATGTGATAATATATGAAAAATACAATGCAAAAAGTTGAAAATTTCAAGAGAAGAAGATGAAAAATAATGAATCATGTGTATATGTAAGATGTAAAGATGTAAAAAACAGATATTATAATCAATAATGCTGCAATGAAATATTAGATTCAATAAATTCCATCAAATACTGCAAATATGATACATGATATAAAATAGAATTTAATGAAACACAATGACATACAGTTAAATATTAAAGAGTAAAATAGACTAAAAAAATATTTTTTGAATTTGAATGTGAAAAGTAAGTTTGATAAATTAACTTTCAATGAAAAAATGAAAGATAAACAAAAAAAAGAAGCAACATATTATCAATTTTTCATAAATAATATACACCGAACACATTTTTTTCGCGTTTTCTCATTTGCACATGTGTTAATTACTTCTTCATAATTTATTCTATTCGAAGCTTTACTTTCAATATGAAAAACAGAAAAGGCTGCTAACTTTTCTGTTCTTGAGCAGCCCAATATTTATTATCTATCCTATCCAATGCCGAAAATGAGCGTTCCCCAGCGGCATTGAATATTGGTAAAGATGAAAAAATTTGTAGGACCATTAAAACGTTCAAAAAGGCTCATTTTGATGTACAAATCATCTGAAATTTCTCCCAATTCGTGTTTTTATTTGTTTCATCGCATAAAAAATCAAAATCCGTATTGTCCGCTTGTCACCGTCATAATTTTTTCAAAGTTTGTTATTGAAGTATTATACTCTGAAGGGTATCTAGTAAGAAAACAATCGAAATAATTTTTAATTGTTTCTTATGATTCAATCCTGAATTTTTCCTGGTTTCCAAAAGTGATTTCATTACTTTTGTCAAAAAATTATTTCTTCTTCTTTTTCCTATCAGTATCATGATTATCTTCATCTCCTATATCGTTGAAATCATTTAATGAATTACCTGCTGCACTGTTTATAGATGAAAAGTAATTATTTCGAAAATAATCAATAAAAGTAACCAATAACAGTGTCAGATAAGTTCAAGTTTGGATCCTCCAAAGCTTTACCAATTGGATTACATCGTTTTAACATTTTTGACCACATCATTATTGAAGGAGGTTTTTATATTCATTCCTTTTTTTAAATAATGATGAAGCTTCTTTTCTGAGTCTTACTTTTACATAGTTAGAAATTTTTATACACAGACATCGGAAAATTATAATTAATTTGAAGTGCTATAACGGCATTAAATCTAGCCGAACCAGTTTCTATTAACCTTTTTATTGTTTTCTGACAATCATTCGATATTGGGTTCCACCGATGGGTAGAATTTGAAAAAAAGAAACAAATATCTTCTAAACAATACCGAAATAGTTTGTAGCTTCTGAACACATTTTCTTTGTGTTTACTATTCAAATTTGCATGATTACCCGAAACAGCTAATTTTTGAAAATATAGAAACTTTATTGTAGCTACCATTCTTTTCAAAAACCTCACGCAAATACTCTACTTGTTTTAAAATATATTTTTTATATGCTAAAGTGCACATATATTTCACTTGTTTTTCTGATTTTTCATCCAAATGACCAATTTGTGGAATATTCTCCCAATCACCATATCCACAATCCACAAGGTAGAACTTTAATAATTTTTATCTTTTCATTAAATGAGTTGAATTGTGAATCATAAATCTCCTTTTTCACCTCCATTCGCCTTAATTTCATGAAAACTCTATTAGTTGAATTTCGATAATAGTTTTGGTCACTATGAACTATATAGATATAGTGTTCGACTATTTTCAATTTTGAGGTTATCACTTTCAGTAAAGTTGAGCAATACTGCATTAACAGTATTTGATCAGGCTGCTCAGAAATCCAAAGTACATCAACTGGTATATTAGGTTTTAAATTTTCTAACTTGTTTTAGGTTTCCAAAAAGTCCTTGTTAACTTCTAGAATAGTTTCTACTTTTTCTTCTTCCTGGTTAATCCAGAGTATCCAGACTATAACTTCATTTCCACTCGAGCATGCGGTTCCTGATGAGACCGCTTAACTTGTCACGCTTAATTATTTTGACCCATCTTAAGTTGCGAAAAAGAAAGTTATCTTTTTGCTTTATAGCTTTTCTTTCACTTGCAATACTCATTTTCTTTTTTCAGAGACAGCTTCCTGCTTGTAGGTACTCATACTAATATCATCTGAAATAAAATAAGACTATTCAGTTCCCTCTGGTCTCAACCCTTCAACTGGGCTTCTCATCTCAATACCAATTTCAATTCCATTCACTATTTTTGCTTGTTGAAATGATTGGTCTCAACCTTTCAACTGGGTGTTTCATCTCGATCCCAATTTCAATTCCATTTACTATTTATGCTTGTTGAAAAACTTTTTCCGAAATACAAATCAAAATTATTAAAAAAAAATTACCCAGCAAACAGACAAGCATAAACTAAGCAAAAAAAACTTATTCACCATTGACTGTTATAAACACTGAATATACAAATATTCTATTCTTCATGACTGATTTTATTGTACCTACTACATTTATAGTGAATTCTTTCGGACCATCTGTTGGAATTTACCTATTTATATGGATTGTAGGATAAAACTTGGGATGAAATTTCATAAGGAAGTATTAATTACTGTTTTCTGGTAGAAATATTTCTTTTTTCATTAGTGCTATTCTAGTGTTTCGTTATCATTGTTTCAGATTATCTGCATCAGGAGTTTGTATTTGTCTTTCAAGTAATCTACTTCGGAAATAATATTTATCCTGATAAGTAGATTTTGGAACCTCTGGAGTAAAATGAATTCATTGAAAACACTTTTCCTCACCAGTACAAAAAACGTCGTCTCTCGACGTTTTGTTTACCAAATTAGCATAAGCAGAAGATGACTGAAACTTTCAATGAATGACTCACTGTTTCTTGCTGTTTTTTGGGTATATAACATATAACCTACCACAATCTGAAAAATAAACAAAGCTAAATCAATAGAGAATCTGCTAAAGTGTAATAAGGCGCAAACTGAAACGTTCACCCGAAAAGGTACTGCGTAATATAAACCACTGAAGAGTCCAATTAGTCAGTAACTTGCTTTCATAAATTTTGCCTACAAATTGAAGAAAATTAATTTCAATACTTAGCTTTATCAATTCTTTTTTACGGACAGGACACAAGCACTACAGGAAAATCTTTAAGGTGCTTTGAGAGCAGTGCCTGTGCGAAAGTAGCGATCCACATTGGATTTGAATCGCTGGAAATTGAATCCAGGAAGTTCATTCCACATAAACGCAGTTCTCCAAATAAAACAGTTCTTGAACAGTGAAGTTAGAGGTACACTGAGTTGAACCTCAAAACGATGAGTAGACACAATCCGTCGCACATTTCTAGTATGTACCGCTCTTGGTGGAATCAAATGTGCCAAGTCACTTGAACACTTTCCGTAAAAGAGAGACAAATCTTCAACCTTTCTTCGATGTTCCAGACTATTAAGGTTGCAAGTGAAGTTCGTGTCTCCAATCAGTCGGATGGCCCTTTTCTGAATGGAATCCAGCAGCTTCAGGGTATGCTTAGGGGTGGAGCTTTACACATGAGAACAATACTCCAATGATGGTCTGATCTGAGATTTATTAAGTATCACAATTTGCTGAGGTATGTACAGTTTTCTGGTTCTTCAAGCTTTTGAGAAGCAGCCTTTGCAATTCCAGCGACATGATTGTACCAAGATATACTGGTATTCATTTTAACCCCCAACAAAATTATCGAAGCGGAAAGAGGAATTATCTGTTTTGACATTATTATATCCGGTTCGGAGACATTCATCTTTTTGGAGAAAACCGATGCCTGGGTTTTTGTGGCATTGCACTGAACCTGGTTACTTTCTCTCTAATTCGAAATCATTTCTAGATCATCATTAAGATATGCAACTTCCTGCTGCCGGTGAAGATGTGTATCCGCAGTCAATGTCTTGGAATCCAAATGGAATGACGAAAGAAGTGTGCTATCGTCAGCAAAGCAATATATTGAATTCTTGGTTTTTTCCAATAACTCGTTGATATACAATTAAAAAAGAGGGTTGGAGACAATATGGATCCCTGGGGAACACCAGCGTTGATGGTAAAAGTAGTCGAGAGATATCCATCGACGGCCACTTGCAGGGAACGTTCTATCAGGAAGCTGGAGAGCCATACACAGAAATGATCCGACAAGCCATAGCACCGAAGTTTGGCCAGCAAATTCTCATGCCATACACGGTTAAAGGCCTTAGAGCTATCCAGCGCAACAGCTCTTGAGTTTCCATGTTTTTCAATTGCGTTATTCCAAATATGTGTGACATACGATAGAAAGTCGTCTGTTGATCTTTGTTTCCGAAAGCCATAGTGATGATCGCTCAGGATGGTAAAGCCTTCCAAATATTTTAGGATATGGTGGTTTACGGCTTTCTCCATACTTTTTGATATCACTGATAGCAAAGCAACTGGTCTTGCCCTTTTTGGAAATAGGCTGAATGCGAGCAATCCTCCAATAAGAAGGACAGGTTGAAAAGTCTGTTCTTTAGTGGTTGATGTTTTGGAGAATGATCTTTTATCGTTATCAACATCTAAAATTCACTTCAAAACTTTCGCTCAAATTATAAATAGCACTTTTATTTCCATAACGGAAAAATTTTGTTTTCCGAAACGTCGACCACTAAAGGAAGCTGAGTATTGAATTTTAATTTTTTCTATTGATTTTTTTAATTTGTATACAAAGTTCATGAATACGACAAGTAACTGATTAATTGGATTCTTCAGCGGTGTATATTACGCAGTAACTTTTTGGGATGAACTTTTCAGTTTGTCCTTTATTATACTTCAGCAGATTCTCTATTACAGTGAAAAGAATTTTTGTATTTTGATCTGGTGCATGGTGGTATATTATTCTAGGAAACACGTCACAACTTATCTTTTGCACAACTGTTGTAGGCAAAATCACAACTGATACAGCACAGATCCGTAATTATGTGTTTTTCAAAATATTTGTAACATTTATTCAGCCCATTTGAACCAACATTTTGTCGGTCGCCATGTTGGAAACCTTTGAAAATTTATAGTTGTAAGTTTCCAGTGGATTGGAGTAAGTATTGAAATGCGATAAAAATAGTTGTATAAATAATTTTTGAACAGTACTCCGCTTAAAAACCAGAAATCAGTTCATTTAAATTCACAGTACTGAAAATGCAATACTGAAGAGATATAATTCAGAAGGCAATGAAACTTGATCAAAATTTGTTCCACCACTAAATATTAGTGAAACCCAAGAGCTCCAACTGAATATTTTGTGATGATTTGTATTTTTCTTAGACTTTTAAGTCAGACTAGCTGATGATCGCGACTTGATTCGCGTGGACTTCAGATTTTGGGTGTTTCCAGAATGTCTACCAGCATAAAGAAAAACATACAAAGATTGTGGAAATCTTTGTTTTCAATTTAACTTTGCGTTGATGAAGATCCCTAAAATTCACGAATAAAGAGGGTTTTTCACGATGAGCGTTCGTTAGGAATATATGGAGAACGATTCAAAATAAAAAATTGAAATTTTGTTGTAGTGGGTTTTACAAAATGGCCTTCTCAACTAAAATATTTTAAACTTCCGGTCTCTTTCCGTTATACCGGAAGTTGAGGGCAACTTCCTTATTTCAAATAGAACACTCTGTATTTTATTACATTTCTCAATTTCTCAGCACATTTTAGGCCCACTTTGTGGAACAATGCCTATACCCAAATTTATGAGTTTTCAAGATATTATTTTCTTTCTGAAAAATTTGATAGAGTAACAGTTGAAAATGTGAAATTTCACAGAATCACACATTAAGCAGCAAGTCATGAACAGGTCCATCGAATTTTCGAAAATAATTTACAGGGTGGTAGAAATTTCCACCTAAAACATAACATCGAAAAAAATAATGAAACACGATTTTTTCAAATTTGAAACCATACACTTTTCAATCATTTTTGGATACTACGAAAAAAAAGATATCAAATTCATCGAGAATGTCCTATACCTAGAATACACCCCTGGCAAGATATATCCGATTTTGGGAAATATTTGAAATGTAAATCATTCGGAACAATACCAAACCAAGAAAGCTTTGAAAACAAATTAACTAATATCAACTCTGTCGTTAGTAAAAGGTACCTCAACATGAAAATGGATGAATTGAGATGAAATACTATCAGAGAGATGAATTTTATATTTCTTAAGATTAGATTTTAGTTTAATTTTAGAATTCAAATTAATTTCTTTAAATTCAAATAATATTGTGGTTCATTTCAACAGATGTTCAAAGACATTGCCGTTTTGTTCTTAACAAGAATATATTCTTTTTTGCATATTATTATTTGTAGCTTTCTGTATGGAGTCAGGAATCAAATCATTGAAAGCTCTCAGAACTTTTTGTTTCATGTTTTATTCATCACTCACAGGATCCGCACGAACATTTTCTTTGATATATCCCCAGATGAAGAAGTCCAGTGGCGTCAGGTCTGGAGAGCGAGGAGAAAATTTAAATGGCCCATTGTAGCAAAGCCACTGATCTTCGAACATCC